>VZQC01003231.1:790068-905864 GCA_009823505.1 Rhizomys pruinosus | reverse complement strand
AAAAAAAAAAAAAAAAAGATAGGTACACGGGTCCTTCTTATCTATTGTTTGCCTGTCTACAGTTTCTGCTATCCATCCTCGCTGTCACCCCAAAACACCAGCAAATGGAAAATTTCAGAATAATTCCTCTTTTAAATAACCTTTATTACAGAACACAGTTTTAATTACTTTATTATTAGTTGTTAATTTCTTAACGGGCTTAATGATAACAAACACGTATCAGTGCTTACTATCACACAAGTTAGATTTTCTATATTTAAATCGTTTCATGCTTATGAGAACCCTCTGAGGGAAGAACTTCAAAAACCTCCATTCTGCATTGCATCTGCAAGTCGTTCCAGGTCATTCGGGTAGCACATGAGACCCAGGTTCCAGACATTCTTTTTTTTTTTTTTTTTTTAATCTTTTTCGAGACAGGGTCTCCCTGTAGCCCCAGCTAGTCTGGAACTCACTCTGCAGACCAGGGTGGACTTGAACTCACAAAGATCTGACTGCCTCTGCCTCCTGAGTGCTGGGATTAAAGGTGTGCACCACTATGCCCAGCTCCAGAGGTTCTCGATGGCTCTCAGTAACCAGCGATAGCTAGCTGCCTTTCCTGTTGCATGCAGTTCTAGTTTCTCTTCAATTGTTGTGACAAAAACTCTGACCAATACCAACTTAGGGAAGGAAGGGATTTGGCTCACATCTTCTGGGTCACAGTTCATCATCGAAGGAGCCCGAGGTAGGAATTCAGGGCAGAAACCTGGAGGCAGGAGCTGAAGCACAGGTCATGGAGGAATGCTGCTTACTGGCTTGCTCCCCTGGCCCATGCTCAGCCTGCTTTCTTATGCAGTACAGAACCACCTGTCCGGGGGTGTTACCACCCACAGTGGGCTGGGCCCTCCCACATCACTCAACAATCAAGAAAATACCCCACAGACATGGCAACAGGCCAGTGTAGTGGAGCCTGTTCCCCAATTGAGGCTCCCTCAGCCCCGGTGTGTCAAGTTGACACTAAAGCTATCCAGCACACATGGTCATCTAGATATTTGAAAAGGAAACCGATTTTAGTTTTGTCTTACATGAGCAACAGATAACTCACTATATCCAGGCATATCCAACCTTTTGATATTGTGATATAGCATTATTATCTACTACGTTCTTGCTCAAAACTGAACAATTGACTTGGAAGAAAAAAATCACAAAAATATCTTATAATGCTGTGAGTTTATGATTTTTGTATTAGGCTGCATTCATAGCTCTCTGTGGCTCACAGGACATAGGTCAGACACAACTAAACCTTTCTGTATATTTACTTTCCAAGTTAATAGTTTTGAGCTTTTGTTTTGGAAGTAGATGGTAAGGGTACAAATAGATTTCATCTTTGTGTTTGGGAAACCCCAGTACCAGGAGCAGAAGAGACTGATGGAAGGAAGAGTTCATTGGGCATGTAGTTCCAGAGAGACTGGAGCCCATCATGGAGGGGAATCGAGCGAAGCAGCTAATACCAGGCATAGGGTCGGGAGGAGAAAGCTGAGAGGCCACATCTCCATCCGTCCCCAGGAAGCAGAGAAACAGAACTGGAAGTGTAATAAGGCTATAAACTCTTTTTTTTTTTTTTTTGAGACAGAGTCTCCCTTTAGTCCCAGCTGGCCTGGAGCTCACTCTAGACCAGGCTGGTCTTGAACTCACAGAGATACGCCTGCCTCTGCCTCCCAAGTGCTAGGTGCTAGGATTAAAGGCATGCGGTACCACGCCCAGCTGTAAGGCTATAATCTCTTTTTTTTTAAACAAGGATTTTAAATTATTTATTTATTTATTTATTTTTTATGTGTATGAATGTACTGTCTGCATGTAGGTTTGTGCAACCGTGTTGTGCAATGCCTCGGAGGTCAGAAGAGGGTGTCAGATTCCCCTGGAACTTGGAGTTAAAGACGGTTCTCAGCTGCCATGTGGGTGCTGGGGATCAAACCTGGATCCTCTGCAAGAGCGGTCGGCACTCTTAACCGCTAGGCCATCTCTCCAGCCCTGGCTATAAACTCTTAAAGTCTACCCAGTGAAATATGTCCTCCAGCAAGACTCCATATCCTAAACATTCCGTTAGCCCCCAAATAGCACCACCAAGTGTTCCAATCCATGAGCCTATGGAGACATTTCTATGTGCACCAATACAATATGGACGATGTGATGATTTCAATGTATTTTTTCAGGTATGGATTTAATAAAAAACAATTAAGAGGTCATTTGTCCACCTTTTTTCATCATTTGCTTGCAGTGGTGTCTGTCACTCGATAGATGAGCAAAAAACGGAAACGAGGTTCCTCCCTCTGTTTATCCCTCTTTGTAGAATTATAATGTTCAGCAAGTACTTCTTTTTCTTTCTTTCTCTCTCTCTCTATCTCCCTTTCTCTTTTTTTTTTTGGTCTTTTCGAGACAGGGTCTCTCTGTAGCCCCAGCTGTCTTAGAACTCACTCTGTATACCAGGCTGGCCTTGAACTCACAAAGATCCATGTGCGCTACCATGCCTGGCTGTACTCATTTTTTTTTAAGTGTCCCCCATAAGGTATTTAGTTTACTAAGAACTGGAATGACAATGTTGGTAGGACAGATAAGGACACTGGACATAGAGGTTTAAAATCTAGTGACTTTATAGATAAGCTGGTAATAAATTTAGATTCAATTGGATAAAATAAAAGAGATGTCTTAGTCTCTTCTACTGACAGACACCTAGTTATTTGGAGAATTGACTGCTGAAGTCATTTCATTAAGCAAACAAGGCCACTCATATAGATACGAGAAAAACTGTTAATCTATAAGATTCTTTAGGTAGTAATTCCTTGGCCTAGTCAAATTTTTTTTTTTTTACATAATAAGAACATGAATGGAGGAAAAATTGGAGGTGTAACAACTCCAAGTATTTAATTTAAGAAGATGGCAACAAATTGCAATTCTACCCTGTGTCACTCAGAGGAAAACACTGGCCCAGCAGCTGAACAAACCAAACCTAGAGAGATCTTCACCTTGCATCTCTGTGGAAAAGCAGAGCATTCTTTGTGTCTTGGTTAATTCCATTCTTCATGTTAATGATTGCCTTGGTAGATCTTGATTCTTTTTTCAGGTTTTATTTTTCTTTGAAAAGAATTCGGCAATTCTCTTTGTTCTACTTTAGGAGCATCTGTTGCAAATCTAGTGTTGAGTTTATTTGATGCTAACAGCTGCCCAGTAGCACATTAAAAGAAACAGCCTAGGTGAAGCTATTCCAAACAATCCTTTCTAAATTTCAAAATTTTACCTTCAATTGCATTTAGATTATTTGGAATGGGATATATAGGAATGGAAACAGTTGGCAAAATGGGTCAGCATTTTATGTTTTTGGTAATCTCCATGTATTTAATCCAAATATTTAAATATTTAAAGGCTACATAAAAAGAAACAGCAAGTTACAACTTGAACTTGAGGCTTAATCTGGCTTTGGCTAGAATTTTCCAAGGGAATTGGCTGTGCTCAGATATTGCAAGTTTCTTTTAACCCTTCCTACAAACCATATTAGTAAATTTGAATGGCATAACAGTCTGAGTTACCTTTTAAAAGTAGAGTTACTTTTCAGAACCAAGCACACAACAAACAACTACTAAAACAAACATTAAGATTATTTTTTTTTTGTCTTTTTCGAGACAGGGTCTCCCTGAAGCCCCAGCTGTCCTGGAACTCACTCTGTAGACCAGGCTGGCCTTGAACTTACAAAGATTCGCCTGCCTCTGCCTCCCAAGTGCTAGGACTAAAGGCGTGCGCCACCACGCCCGGCTTAAAACAAACATTAAAAAGAAAACCACGAACCTCCTCCAGACGAGACCCTGTATATCTTGGAGGCTCTGAGGCCCCGCTCAGAAGTTTTAGCTAATTCAACAAGCAACATTTGTGAAATGTTAGCTCCTCTGACCTTGAATTTGTAGAATGTTCAATGCTCAAACAGGGCTTAAGATCATACAGCTAAACTCTTGTATAGCATCTACTATGAACCTAGTCCTGTTCTAAGCTTTTGCAGATACTACATCTAGGTCCAGACAACAGCTACAAGAGTCAAGGGTGGCTGCTGACCGAATGTTGTAACTGAAGAACTGAAGGGGAACAATACACTTAATGTGCCACAGCAAACAGAGGTACAAATCTAAGGTTACTGAGCTACAAAAGGCAGAACTGAAGGCCACTCAGGCCTTCCTAATTCAAACCCCCCTCTGTCTACCACATGTACATCGCAGCCTTTGGTCTCTTCCTGGGGAGTGTATAGAGATAAGAAAGTAAAGACCAATTGTAGACCTCAAGACAGCAATTCTTGAGCAGTGTGCCAGTTCTGTTTCTCACCCCATCTCAGAAAAGTGAAGCTCTTTCTACCTTCCCTTCCTCCCTTTCTTCTTTGTGCTTCCTCTACTATCCACCTTGATTATTACTACTGTGTTTGACTTAATGCAATTCCTTCTAAATTCTCAATAGGGTCTGAAAAACTATTTCACCAGACAAAGGGGGACTCAAAAGTAGCTAAATAAAAGTGTGTAGAGACAAAGATACCTTCAAACATCAAAGTCCCACTGTGCTTTTCTGCACTATTCCAGTAAACTGGCCGTAAAGAATCAACTGATGATGTTTTGGAGTTGGTAAGACCCAGACAGGTAATGAAGTCATCCTGTCACTGCATAAGACAAAAGTGGGCTGTCCTCAGGAACAGCAAGGCTTCTGTGTGCAGTAGAAGCCCCCACCCTCGGCTCATGTCTTCCCCTCTGATTCTTTGGATCTTGAGTGATGTCGTGCCTTCTCTTCACCAGGATTCATTTATGACACGGTGGACAAAGCAGTGCGCCTGGGCTTGGGTTCTGGAATCAGAGAGATGGGATCAGATCTCAACTCTTCTTTTTTTTTTTAATTTTATTTATTTATTTATTTATTTATTTATTTATTTATTTTTATGTGTATGGATGTACTGTCTGCATGTAGGTTTGTGCACCCGTGTCATGCAATGCTGCAGATGTCAGAAGACGGTGTCGGATTCCCCTGGAACTGTGCTAAAGATGGTTTTCAACCGCCATGTGGGTGTTGGGGATTGAACCCAGGTCCTCTGCAAGAGCAGACAGCACTCCCAATGGCTAGGCCATCTCTCCAGCCCAGCATCTTACCTTCTTGAAGACTTACATCTGTAACATGTAGGTGATACTTCCTATCTTCCATAATGTTGACAAATTTCAAAAAGTTAATGTTAGAGACCTCTTGCTTTGTCAGATTCTATATAGCCAAGCCGTATGGCAACTTCTTTCAGCTAATACTTAAAATGCATATAAAAGTGTTTAGACCATGCATGGGTATGTGAGGATATATACATTGATCAGGAATACCATTTGTTACACATTTAATTTAAGCTTTGACTACTCTGGCTTACAGAACAAACCCTAGTCTTCTACAAGCCAGTCCAGGGCTCCCATGAGTTGTCTCATGACAGTATCAAAGGTTCACGCTATGACATTCTGTCCTTAGTAGAAGACGTGTACTCTCCAGGTCACAGGGCAGCTACTCCATCATACTCTGTACTGCAGGTGGGCCAAGAGTGTGGGAAGTCAGTGAAGAACAGCAAAGAAAGCATGCTTTCCTGGACATGTAGCCCAGTGCACCAGTGTGCCTCCGGCTTAGCAGCTCTACCAGCTCCATCTATAGGAAAGCCTGTGAGAGACAGGTTTTTATCTGGACATATTTTATTCCCAAGTATATGAAATGAAGAGATGGTTGGCAGTTTCTGCTACTTATTGAAGAAGATCAGGGGAAGAAATAGGTCCAGTGTTTTGAGAGGAAATTGCACATATAAGGAACATGGCTACTTAGCATACAGAGAGGGGTTGAGGCTTAGTATCTGTAGGGAATATATATATATATTCATCTCAGTAAGCTATAGGCTGGAATTTAGGGTATCAATTCAGCAAAATAAAGCTATTGGATAAATAAGATGATTAGGTGTGTGTTGGAGTTATGTAAGCAGGGTTTTACAAACAGAACAGAGTCAATGCAGATGGAAATGTGACTGAAAGGATGGGATGGGTAGAGAAAGGATCCTCCTAGCAGGGAGAGACACTGTCCACCAAAGGGTGCCAGCTATAAGAAGGGGAGCGAAGGGCTCTGGGTGTACTTGAGGTCAGCTAGCTAGGGGCTGTGCGAGATGGAATGAGCTAGCTGTGAGGTTAGCACAGGAAGATGTGGAAATTGCTAGAAGGTGGCTTGGTCTCAATAACAGGACAAGAAGAAGGAGAAGGAGAAGGAGGGAGGAGAGGGAGAGAGAGAAGGGGAAGGGGCGTATATGAAGCTGTCTTTAGTTCCTCTTGGGAACCGAGGAAGGTTAGGAACAGAAGGGAAGTAGAACACTTTACAACGAACTCCAGCAAGTTTGCTTGAGTTTACTGTACTTCCATTTCCTGACATAGAATCAAGTGAATTTTCTACCCCCACTGCCTCCCTGGCTTAGGCTGTGTCCAATAGTCCTCACTGAGCAGGACGAGTAGAAAGGAGAAGCAAGAAAGAGCTGCAGGACCAAGTCTGAAGTCCTAGATGAGACTCTTCGGAGATACTGGCTGAGGACCAGAGAAAGGCCCCTGTGAAGACCCTTTCTAGAGTTTTCCATTGCTGGACAGTCTGAGCCCATTTTGGTCACGGGTCACCGTGACTTGACAAACAAATGTCACATTGACTGTGCATAAAGTTCTGGCTTTCTTTTCTGGCATTTGGTTGAAGCCATTCTAAGTGGACTATTTCCATGGTGTAAAAAGTCTCTTAAATGAATAAAGGTAACGATTACTTTAATACATATTGGTATTCTTTTAAAATCCCTTGAAATCACATTGCTTTTCTCAAAGCTACTATTTATGAGGTGGAGTAAAATCATCCTCTGGGTTGCTACCTCCAAAAAAGAAGCAGATAAATTATATCTGATATTATATTGATACATAGATTGAAAACCTTTTTTTAACTTAGGCCAAGTTCTTGGCTTTCCAAAACATTTTTAATAGGACAAGCCTCGGATAGGAGGGTATGGTTAGCTCAGAGCCCTTCTACCTTCATGTACCTGAGCTCTGATTCAAGGTGGGGTATAAAAATACGATGCCTAATTTCAAGATACTTTGAATCTTCTAAGAGATAAAGATAAATCACCAGCTAAAACGCAGTGCTTGAATGTTGTGGTCAGGGTTCTAATGCTGATCTGCATAGGGGGTTCTGACAACAAGGAGACAGCTACTTATGACCCTTTTTGTGGAGATCTTAAATGTGTGTTTTGGAAACAGCTTTCTGACACTGCCTATGGCCCCCACTAGCTGTGTGATACTGAGCAATTATGTCCCCGCAAGGTTTCATGTCACTTATCTGTAAAATCATGTAACTATTCATTTCAAAAGGAGATCTGATGACTTCATGGTGTGCTTGTTAGGAATCACTTAGAATAGATGCAAAGCCCCTCAGGACCTTGCTGGATTCTAGCCTCTGCCTCTCAGCCATCTTTTTGGTCCCATCTTCTTACACCTCGGCACACCAATGACACCCCTCCAGTTCCTTCAGTGCACCAAACTCTCCCTGGGTTAGGGCCTTAGGGCATGCTGGCTCCTTGTTTGGAAGCTTCAACGCTCCAGTTCCCCAATTATGAGGTTGCATCTTAAATGTCTTTTTACCAGTCATGGCTTCAATTCATTTTTCCTGATTCCAAATTATAAACCACTTCCACTTATTTGCTGTATTCTTGCCCCTCCACCCCCAATGGCTAGGGTGGAACCCAGGGTCTTATGTACACAAGGCAAATATGCCTCCAGCCCTGTACTTTTGCCTTACACAGAGCTGGCCATAGTATATCATATTTTACCCTTCCTCATTAGACCTTAGTCGATGAGTTGGTATTCTGTCTTTTTGGTCTGTCATTATAAACTCATCCAGCTACAAAGGTTGCCATGTGAATGAACATTCGATATTTAATGAGGAACTAAATGAGTGGAGATATGTATTATTTATTATATTATATATTATATTATATGGTTTTGTATATAAAACATTAACCTTGTACCTGGATTATCACACATGTTCTAAAAATGCTGATACATCATTTCAGAGAGTAGGGATGGGATTTGAATTGTGGGGTGGGGAGTATGTGACAAGAGTTGACTTAAGAGTTGATGTTAGGAAAAAAAAAAGCCAGGTGTGGTCGTGCACGCCTTTAATCCTAGCACTTGTGAGGCAGAGGCATGCGGATCTTTGTGAGTTCAAGGCCAGCCTGGTCTGCAGAGTGAGTTCCGGGACAGCTGGGGCTACAGGGAGACCCTGTCTCAAAAAGACCAAAAAAAAAAAAAAAAAAGAGTCTAATGTTCAATGTTATGTTCTTGTATTTCTTAAACATCCTGCCTGGAGCAGAGGGTTTACACTATATTACTATGTTTTGGCAAGCTGTAAGGATTTTTGAGAAAAATTATTAGTCACTTCAGTTTTATATTTTGAAAAAATGCTTTACAATGTATTTTTATTTATGTGTAGGTGTGTGTGTGTGGATATAAGCACAAGTGCCTAGAGAGGCAAGAAGAGGTCGTCGTATCCCTTGGAGCTGGATTTCAGGTGGTTGTGAGCTGCCTGATGTGCGTGCTGAGAACAGAACGAGGGCTCTTGACCCGGGCTCATCTCTCCAGCTCCACTTTTGTATTTTCCTTTTCAGAACTTCACAGTGTCACTCTGAGAACAGTTAGAAGGATGATTATTTCTGGCTCTGTAGAGAATTTCAGAACATAGAAGTTAATTCAAGCTGTGATATGGAACATGCCAGAATGAAAGTGAAGGACCTTAAACCAACCTTCAAGCCGACAGGTCAAGGGAAGTCTTACTCAACCCCAGCAAGTTACCTGTGTAACTTACAAAGAAACTTCTGCCCAATGTGACTTGACTGGAATGACCTCCAGTAGTGTAAACTGATGTCTGATCAATTCTGAGAATTGCAAGATGCTCAAAATCTTTTCTTTTTGATTAGCATTGCTTTTTTAAGAATGCCATGATTACATTGAAAAACTTTGTATAGGTTGGAGAATTTGGAAGGGGAATAGACGCCAGACTCACATTCCAAGATGCTCAAAAAAATATGCTTAATTTAGGGACATTTTTCCAGAATATGCTGAAGACTTGAGATTAGAATGCTTATTTGTGGGATTTTATAGGAAACTGCCACTCTTCTGTATACTCCACCACTATTTCAAAGTTGCCAATCTAAGCTCAATTAAAGAGCTTAAAATAACCAAAGATGCTAAAGTATTTAACATCTGTTTTCCTTAAAATAAATAGATGACAGAGGGATTGGATCTTTCTCAGTAACCCATCAGAATCTACAGCAGGAATAAGATGGTTTCGATTTCTGTGCTAAAAAGAAAAAAGAAACACTATTCTCCCTTCTCTGGCCTTTAAATTATCTACTCCTAGAAAAGATGATAGAACACACTTTCTATTTTTTTTTAAAATTTAGATATAACTTTTATTTTTTATTTATTTTATTTTTTATGTGTATGAATGTATTGTCTGCATGTAGGTTTGTGCACCTGTGTCGTGCAATGCCGAGGAAGTCAAAAGAGGGTGTCAGATTCCCCTGGAACTGTAGTTAAAGATGGTTCTCAGCCACCATGTGGGTGCTGGGGATTGAACCCAGGTCCTCTGCAAGAGCAGTCGGCGCTCTTAACCTCTAAGCCATCTCCCCAGCCCCAGAAGATACTTTCTATTAAGTCCACTCCCCAGTCTCTTCTGGGTCAGCTTAGGAAAGTATTTTCTATCTTACCTGAATCACGGGACTCAGGACCATTCTTGAAATTGTAATGGCTGTTTTTCTCCTGCCTAAAAGGCCAATCTCCTAGACTGAGTGTTTAGTTACTGCTTCTTATAGGCCCAGCTGGAAATCAAGCTCTGGGAATACAAAGCCAGCAAAACAAGATCCTCAATGGAGAAAGACCAACAATTTGTTGCAGTGCAGTCTCTACAGTAGATGTGTTTTGTGTGGAAGAGCAGGGAAAAGAAGGAGGCTCCTAAGTCATTTCATTCTGGAGAATCTACTTAAGGCAAAGCCTTGTTCTGTAGCTATAGGAGATAGACACTGAAAAAAGATTGTTTTCCTCTAGAAATCGAACAAGTTCTTATGAAGAGAAAGTATAGAGATACATAACTCAAATACACAATGAATCCAGCTCTTCACTATTGTGAAGAAAGCTGCAATAAACATGGCTGTACATGTATCTCTGCAGTAGGAAGAGTCTGATAGATATATTCCCAGAAGTGGTATGGCTGGGTCGGGCAATAGGCTCATTTGAAGTCTTTTAAGGGTTCTCCATACTGCTTTCCATAGTGGTTGTACAAGTTTGCATTCTCACCAGCAGTGGATGAGTGTTCCCTTTTCCCCACACCCTCTCCAGCACTTGGTATCATTTGTTTTCTTGATCCTTGCCAGACTTATCAGGGTGAGATGATATCTTAAAGTGGTTTTAATTTGCATTTCCTTAATTATTATCGATGTTGAACATTTTTTTAAAGATGTTTCTCAGCCATCTATATTTCCTTGCTTGTGAAGTCTCTGCTCAGCTCTTTACTCCATCTTTTGAGTGAGTCATTTGTTTTCTTGTTTGTTTTTTGAGTAGTCTATATATTCTGGAAGTTAATTCTCTGTGGGTTATTTTAAACATTTTTTTTTGTTTGTGTGTATATGTGTGGTATGTACACATGTATGCTTGTGTGTGTGCTTGTGGAGGTCTGAGGTTGGTGTTGACTTCCTGGGTCACTGTCCCCTTTATTTACTGAGGCAGGGTCTCTCACCGAGCTTGTCCATTATGGCTAGTCTAGCCGGCCAGTTTGCTTCAGGGATCCCCTGACTCTGCCTCCTGAGTGGCTGCCTCATCTGTCTGGATTTTCATGTGGGCAAGCATTTTACCCACCAGGCCATCTGGCCAGCCTCTGCTACATGTTCCTTAAAATAGCTGTGGAGTAGGACCCTGTGTTCTGGGGGAACTGTTCTTTCAAACACTTAGGCAGACTAAAATATCCTAAAACTTTCCTAGTTCTAAAAACATTTTTTATAAATTGTGTTATTGGGGCTTGAACCCAGGGCATCATACATGCTAGGCAAGTAAGTCCTCTGTGATTGAACTATACCCCTATGCCTTAAATGCATTGCTGAGGTTACAGAATAAAAGAAACCATAAAGAAACAAAGTAGGCCTTAAAATTTCCCACAGATGAACTTTGTTAAAGTTGTGCTCATGAAATGACATGCATGGAAAGAAGCAGCTATGGCCACAAATCAGCAAAAACAAAATGAGAGAAATGCAAAATAGCCCAACAAATTTAAGAATAAAAATATTAGTTTCAGATCCATAAACATAGTAGGCACTGTAATTTTTGAATGAATATATCTAATATGTTTAAAGAAATAAAGAATATTTGAAGTGTGAATAGAAGACAAGTGAATTTTTAAAATGAACAGACTCGAATTTATGATGACTATGCTGGGTATGGTGGTACACACTGTTAGTCCCAGCACACTTCCTGAGTTCTGGCAGATCTTTGGGAAATCAAGGCCAACTTGGTCTATAAATTGAGTTCTAGGTCAGGTGCGGCTATAGGGAAACCCTGTCTCAAAAAGACCAAAAGAAAAATCATAATGATTGAAATAAAAAGGACAGGAGTTAGACAAAGCTGAAGAGAGAATTAGTGAACAGAAAGCATCTGTGACAGGAAGAATCAGTGAACAAGAAAGTATCTGAAGAAATCAAGAATCTAGCAAGAGAAAGAAATAAAATATTATAGAAGAGAAATGAAACATGAGAGGTAGAGACTGTGTAGCTCTTGCCTGCTGAGTTCCTAGCTGTAGAGCAGAGATAATTCAGAGAGGCAGTATTTGAAGGATAAGACCAGTTTTCTGATGCAGTCTTTCTGTTGTTGTTCTTTTAATATGCATCCCTCTAGACAAGAAATATTTTCAACTGGGTTATTGACGCTAGCACCCAGAGATGAGGGTTATCATTCATCGTTTGTTTTTCTGGGACTGTGTTACTTCACTTAACGTAATATCTTCTAGCTCCATCCATTTACCTGCAAAGTTCATGATGTTGTCTTTCTTTACTGCTGCATAGAACTCCATTGTGTACATGTACCACATTTTCTCTATCCACTCGTCAGTGGGGGGGCATTTGGGCTGGTTCCAGCTTTTTGCTATTGTGAACAGAGCTGCAAAAAACATAGCTGTGCATGTATTTCTGCAGTAAGATGAGTCTTGTGGGTATATACCCAGGAGTGGTATGACTGGATCAAATGGCAAGCTCATTTTGAGTCTTCCAAGGGTTTTCCATACTGCTTTCTATAGTGGCTGTACAAGTTTACATTCCCACCAGCAATGGATGAGTGTTCCCCTTTCCCCACAGCCTCTCCAGCACTTGATATCATTTGTTTTCTTGATCCTGGCCAGTCTTATTGGAGTGAGATGATATCTTAAAGTGGTCTTAATTTGCATTTCTCTAATTATTAGTGATGTTGAACAGTTTTTTAAGATGTTTCTCAGCCACCTCTAACTCCTCCTGTGAAGTCTCTATTCAGTTCTTTGCTCCATCTTTTGAGTGATTCATTTGTTTTCTTTCTTCTTTGTTTTTTGAGTAGTTTGTATTTTTAGAATCAGGAAGACCAAAATGTTTCAAACAAGTCAATCTAAATCAATACTTTGTACTGAGAAATTTTAAGGTGAAAGATTCATCTTCCTCACTGGTTCTAGTAAACAGCCAGAGAGAAAACACCAGCACAGCGACATCAAAATTGTAGGTTGTCTGTTTATGTCTTTTGGGAGAATTGTAAAATTGACAACCAATTGCTCACCAACCACAATGTTGACAAAAACACATTTGTCAAACTATTGTTATGTATCCAGAACATTTATCATTCAGGTTTGAATGCAATGTAACTTTTTCAGACAAATAACACTGGTGGATTCTGAACAATAAAACTCTACATATGTAAGAACAGATAAACAAGAACAATTTGCATAAACAGTAACAATACTATCTAATTTTATCTTCATAATGAGAATAACCAAAATATTCTGGTAAATGTATTTCGCTAGTTTTATTTAGCAGTCATTAAGTTAATTGAACATGTTAAAATTTCTAGGTTAATGATTAAAATAATAAGGCCCCAGCTCCTTGTCCAACGCCAAAATTCTCTGGTGGAAGTTTTTAGCAATGTATCCCTCGCTATCCTTGTCTGCCAGGGTGGTTAGCTCAAGTCCTCTTGCACATTTGGCACATCGGAGCAGGATTTATGCCAGGACTTTCCCGCATCGATCAACTTCTTCTCCACATGTAGACTGCCTGCCCGCGTCCTGCCCATAGTCATAGCCTTTTTGGTCCATACTTCTTGCCATAAGAGGACTTGTGATAGATCTCCCCTCCACACACAGCCATGGTGGTACTGTTCAGGTTCTTCTTGCAGACCACACACAGGAAGCAGAATTGGTGGAAGCGGTGGCCATCTACCTCACTGGATGTCTTCAGCAAAGGAGACTGTCTTCTGGCACACTGCTCACTTCTGGCCTCCTCTCCGGTTTGGCATTTTGGCAGCTGCTCTCGCAAGAGGTCGCTCCAGAGCCTCATTTAAAAACAAGTTTTTTAATTAAATTTTTGTGAATTCTGTATAATATATTTTGATTATGTTTAGATCCACTTTCCTATCTTCATCCCCTGCTGTCCCCTGCCTGATTTCATGTACTCCACTATGCATATTTTATTTTATATATTATTACTATATATATTTAAGGCCTATTGAGTCAAATTTGTGTCCCTAAATGCCCCTTGGTGTGGGTCCATCCACTGCAGCCTGGTTAACTGGTTATTCAGGGTCACACCCCTAAAAGCTGAGGCTTGTGGTTTCTTCACTACTGTCCTCTTTCTGTGCTGGGATTGTGTCTGGTTTGAGCTTGCATAGGACTCCTGCATGCTGTCACCATTGTGAGTTCATATGAGCTCACTGATCAAGTGCTTGGAAAACAATTTCTTTGTGGTCATCTACCACTCCTGGGTCTCACAACCCCCCCACCTTCCACAGTGATCCCTAAGCCTTGAGAGCAGAAGTTTGACTTAGATGTCCTATTCAGAGATAAGCACTCTGCAGTCTCTTCTCTGCACATTGGCCAGTTGTGAGTTTCTATATTAATCACCATTTGCTGCATAATTCTCTGGAGAGAGCTGAGAGATGCATAAAAATGAGTCATTAGGAGTCAGTTTAATACTAAGTCTATTTAGCAAAATCATAGTATTAGGCTTTCCTCTATTGTTCTACTTTGCTTTCATACTGCTGTGAAGAAAACACTGACTCAAACCAACCTGGGGAAGACAGGATTTGTGATGCTTACAAACACTGTTCAGCATCAAAGGATGCCAAGGAGGAACTCAGGGCAGGAAACCGGAGCACAGACCCATGGAGGAATGCTGCTTACCAGCTTGCTCATCTGGCCTGTGGTCAACCTGCAGAACTACCTGCCCAGGGGTGGCACTGCCCCCGCAGTGGACTGGGTCCTTTCACATCACTCAACAATCAAGAAAATGCCCCACAGACATGGCCACAGGCTAGACCAATGGTGCCAATTCCCCAGTTGAGGCTCCCTCAACCCAGATGTGTCAAGCTGACACTAAGCTATCCAGCACATCTGTCCTGTGGCCTGTCTAACACAGTCCCTAGGCCTGATAACCCTGTCAGGTATAGGCCCCATTTTGTGAAGCAGATCTTAAATCGTAAGGCATGGGGGTGTTGTTATTTTCAAAGATGATAGCACTTAAGGTCACAGAGTCTGCATCAAGCTATTTAAGTTGGGATGCTGGCTTTTCCGTTGACTGGGCCTATAACTCTAAGCCAGGGGACTCATTTTCCTGACTCTCAGTTTTCCTATATGAAAAAGGGGAAAGGTGATTGTTGATGGTTTAAATGGATAATGCTTTTGGAACTGTGATGAGCCCTTAAGAAGTACCTGGTAAGAGAGCTGTTACTGATTAGGAACATGGAAAAATTCCTACTTACTGATAGGTACTTGGCTTTTTCTAGCCTGGTTCTAATTGCGTTGTCCAGGTTTTCTTTTAATCGATGACATGTACTTATGAGTTTTCTGACTAGGACTGAAAGTGCAAATTGCGCTGTGCTCTCTGTCAGGGAACCAGTCCTGAGTGGAGTCAGAGCACCTGAGAGATGAGTAGTCCTTCTTAGCTAGAGATCTCTCTCTCTCTCTCTCTCTCTCTCTCTCTCTCTCTCTCTCTCTCTCCCTCTCCCTCTCTCTCTCTCTCCCCTCCCTCCCCTGACTCCCTCCCTTCCACTTACCACCATCCCTCACTTCTCCTGTGGAGATATTTTCATCTTTAATGGGAGATCCATCTTCCCAGCTCCCGAGGTACCCTTACAGAGAAACCTGTATAATCACATTTATTGTTTGCTCTTTTGTTTTTTTTTGCCAGAATTTTAACATCTTTTTATCTGTGTAGTTTGTAACCTAATGACTGTTTCTGTAACATCCATCACTCTGACAGAGATAATAACACCAGAGTAGAACGAAGAATGAATAATTTAACAGAAAAAATTAGATTCTCTGTATAATCTTCAAAGAGACTTTCTGAATTAAAGGTGAGGTAATCTGTTTGGTCTAAAATAAATTAACCCTTTTCTGGATGTTCAAGAGTCTTTGAAAGGCAGTCCATCTCTTAGATGAATGAGATGAGAATAAGTCATTAGGTATGACAAGGATACATAAAGGCATCTGCCCAAGACTCCCTAGACATCTTGATAACACAGCTTCTTCATCGCCTTTACAAATGTCTTTCCCAGTGGCTGGAGAGATGGCTCAGTGGTTAAAGAGCACTGGCTGCTCTTGCAGAGGACCTGGGTGCAATTCTCGGTACCCACAGGGATTCTAAGGACAGTCTGTAACTCCAGTTTCAGGGGACTCTGATGCCTTCTTCTGGCCTCCATGGGCACTGCACAACATGGGTGCACTTAGACAGGCAATACACTCTTACACATGCTGCGTGTACACACACACACACACACACACACTCACACACACGCACAAAGAAATGTCTTTCACAGTGTAGGACCTGAAGCCAGGGATCTCAGGAACCATGCTCCATGCTCTCTGTGATTCTCATCTCTTGGAAAGCCAAGCTGCTTTGATGCCTCCCATCAGGTTTCAAAGCTGACTCATGGGAGACCTCAGGACCTTTATGCACTCAATCTTGGGATGAGGCAGAAGCTAGTTTGTAACAGGTTTTCTTTATATACCAACTGTGTCTGCAATTGCTTTCTAATGGAAAATAGGACATGAAAAGCCATTAAAAGATATTAGGATGGGGCTGGAGAGATAGCCTAGAGGTTAAGAGCACCGACTGCTCTTGCAGAGGACCGGGGTTCGATCCCCAGCACCTACATGGTGGCTGAGAATCATCTGTAACTCCAATTCCAGGAGAACTCCAGTTCCAGGGGAATCCGACACCCTCTTCTGACCTCCGCAGCATTGCACGACATGGGTGCACAGACCTGCATGCAGACAGTACATTCATACACATAGAAAATAAATAAATAAAATTAAAAAATATTAAAAAAAAGATATTAGGATGGCCAAACTCCATGGGTCTAAGGAAGACATAGGGTTTTCAATGAAATGCCAATTTAAACAAAGAGGAAAGATGATTTATAGTTTAATTAGCCATTATTATTTTTGACTTTAGATTCTTCTGGAACTCTAAAGAGCAGGAGCTAGGTAGCAGTAATAAATGGTTTAAATAAAATATTTTGAGCTTTTGGCCGGGCGTGGTGGTGCACGCCTTTAATCCTAGCACTTGGGAGGCAGAGGCAGGCAGATCTTTGTGAGTTCAAGGCCAGCCTGGTCTACAAGAGTGAGTTCCAGGACAGCTGGGGCTACAGGGAGACCCTGTCTCAAAAAGACAAAAAATGTTTTGAGCTTCAGTGTTTCTTTTAAATCCCGTCTTACATGCAGCTGGAAGGTTGGAAGGGCAAGAAAGAAGAGGTTTTTATTATTATAAAAATATGAATGAACTGTGGCTCAGAAATGGAGAATATCTTCATCTGGAAAGGAGAAGAAAAAAAGCCCTTGAAGTTTAGGTGTATATGCATGGTGCACACACATGCATATTCCTTTGCATTAAACACATGCATGGAAACAAACATGGAGCAGGCAAATGTTCACCCCCCCATCTATGTAATCCATGTATACTATGAACACAATGGAGGATGATACTCTTCAGCACTTATGAAGAAAAATGTACATTTTCACTTTGGGCTCCATCCATGTAGAATTTGTGCTTATATGGCACAGACTTTAGACTTTGGTTCTACAAATTTGCTGTCTTAAAAAAAGAAAAACTAAATTAAGTGCCCTGTGAGTTCTTGCCTGACAGAGCTTCGGATGCAGAGGGTGGCAGGGTGGGAGGAGGGGAGCCCTGCACTAAACCAGATGCTTCCTTTGAACTCTTCATTCTCAAAATTTAGTTCATCTATCATCTGTCCATCTGTTTGTCTGTCTGCTCACCTATCTTTGCTGCAGCAGAATGTACAAAGACATGGGATGTTTATTTCTCCATACTTTGCTCTTTTTCTCCTTTCCTTTCCAATTAGACTTTCAGAATTTACAGCCCAGAATACTGGCTCTACTCAGTGTGACTGTGGCTTAGTTCTTCCTCACAATTACTGGCTACTCTAGAGGGCTGGGGTCAGAGGCTTGATTAAATAAATTACAGGTTCGGTCCCCTCCAATAAACCATGTCAGGCTTTAGGCAACCCCAAACAATGCTCCCTGTTTTAACCCATAATGGGCAGTTGAGTTCAGTAAATGGCCTAATCACTGCGCATAAATATTTATGGGAGAATTTTTCCAATTAAGGTAGAGGCTTGTTTAGATGCTATCAGTTTAGAGAGGGCTTTTCCAACAAGAAAATTACTGTTAAAAGACATCAGGAAATGGTTAAACTCCAGAAGGCTAAAAGGTCAGAGGGGCCCTCTATGCGCAAAGCCTGCATTCATAGCCCTGCTGTCTATATACGTTAAATTCTCCCCCTATCCTTTTAAAGGGGGATTAAAATAGCCCTTTGTACATATGAAAAAAATGTTGGTTCATTCATATAAAAATATTTATATTGAGAAATAAAAATCTGAGGCAATAGCTTAGCCAGATTTGGTGTTATCCTGCCGTTTACAACAAGCTGTCTGCAGATCTTGCTTGTTTGTTGGGTCCATATATATGGAAGAGGCCCCAGTAACAGTGTCCAGTGATTTCCATAGTCTGTGCTGTCAGCATGGACTCCAAGGGTTCTTGTTGCCTACACATCTAGAAAGAGATGTAAATATGTCACGCGTATGTCCCACTAGAAGGAAGGCGCTGCACAAAATCCAAAATGTTGCCTAAGGACAGAAAAACTCTCCGAGGAGGGTTCTCAGTGGGAATTGACGAGTCTACCAAAGCGTACACGTGTGTCCGCCATATGGCATTCTACTCTAAAGTCAAACATAAAAACGAACAAGAGAAAGTGAAAAAGCAACAGGGTAGAATGTGAACATCAAGCACCTTTGTCTGAAGATTGACTTATTAAATTTACAGCAGGAGATTACATGGTGGAATATTCTAGATTGTGCCATTGGGGCCAAGATGTTTTAGAGGCCTGATTGTGATTTTGATTCTCCTAGGAAAACGGAATAAGTATTAAAGATTAAGATTAGTTAGTCACAAGTTTAGCACTCACACATGATGTAAAACACAGCTTAAACCACACAAGAAGGGGAAGGCTGATCTTCCATGTCAGGAGAGTTTAGGTTTGTTTAAGCCAAAAGCCCTAGTCGCCTTTGCCAGGACGCAGCTGCAGCAAAATCAGGACACCTGAAAAAATACTCTAGCAAGAAGCCCTCACCACCACACACAATCCTACTGAAAGACAATGGACTCTGAGCCCTGCCCAACTCCCCCCTTCACCCCCACCCTCAGCATAGGATTCTTAAGGATCTAAAAAAAAAAAAAAAAGCCAGGAGTTGGCAGGGAGGGGGTAGAGGTGGCTCCGCACCTAAAGCCCAGCAGGGCTGTTTGGCTTTGACCTCACTGACCTTTTTCTCCCAAGATGGTTGATTAACCAAACCAGTTCCACAATGGGAAACAGCAGGAGGTTCTCCAACTTTGAGAGGGACCGGGAAGCAGCCCTTTAAAAGATCTCTAGTACCGATTGTTCCTGCCCTGTGTCCTAACTTCAAAATAGCCCATGTTCTTAGGTTTCTGCCTTTTTCCTCTTACCTTCAGAAATGCGTTTCTCCAGTAAGAGGAGCAGAAGCCCACCGACGGCTGGAAGAACTCCCCTATAACTGGACTGGACCTTGGGGGCTCATGAATGGGAAGGGGGGAATATTGCACAAATATAAACAGGTCCTGACTCTACGCAGACTCTATTACTAAGCTCAAGTTTCTACTTGACAGAGGTGATGTTGTCCTGGACACAGCTAAGATCCTTGTCACCACCCTGCTCCCAGAACAGGGATGGTCCTGGCTTATGGGAGGACACGTTTTTCATGTTGAGTCTGGCTTGGGAGCCAGGAGGCAATAGCGTTTAGAGGGTTTTCCTTCCAAGGCTAGGTCCCTAATTCACAGGAAGACTTGAGATTTGGGCAAACTTGCTCTGGTTTGCTGTTTTCCCATTTAAGATCAACACGATGACCACTTTTGGAAAATGCCGTGTAAATCTAGCAGGTTGAGAATTCATTACTAATTAAGAAAAGGAAGCTAATCTTTGACACCATCCCAGGTCTGCTTAAGTAGATATGCACCACAGACAATTTTAAGGGCTTTGGCAAGGGTTTGGGCCGTTATGATCACACTGGGGGGTTGCAGGAGGGGCCACTTCCTCCTTCTTAGCTAATGCATATTGCAGGCTTGACCGGCTGTGCCTCACTGTAATACTTTCCTGACAACATAGTTAGCATGAGTACTTACGAACTTTTCAAAAATGGGTATTTTTCATCATAAAACTGTAATCTGTCATTAAAAAAATAAGCCTACCCAGTATAAGGATGGGCAGAGTATGTTCTTTTTAGGTTTGGCCAACAGCATACAACCATGCTTCTCCATGTGCTTAAGGGAAGACATACAAATGAACACAAATTAATTCTTTCCTCAAATTTGGGGACATCATTTAGTGCAGCTTTGAAAATAAGCAGGGTCTGGCACATTCAGAAAAAATCAAGACCAGGCCAGAGAAACTTGGGCTAGAGTTAGTGTATCCTCCCTGGCCTTGCTCTCTGCCTTTCATTTAGTTCTCATGGAAACCACCCTTTGTGAGAAAAGCCTGAATTTGTTTGCTGTTAGCATGAGTTTGTGCTATATCAGTAAAGTCAGAGACAAGAAAGTCTCATACAGTCAACTGAATTGAATACAAATTTTAAGACATCCTTGAATCCTTAACATCGTTCAAGATTTACCATCTAATTTTTCAATCCCTTTCTATTTTATTCCATGGGTGGATTTGTATTCTTTTGTTTATCATATCATCTTTAGTCAAAGTTAATTACAGCTACTATTAAAATACACATGAGAGCATTGTAATAACAAAGTCAATCCTAATTTTGATAACATCACTAAATAGCCAGTACTAAAATGCTACCAAACAGGCTTCAAATTTTCCCGTGTTTGTTTGTAACACACATCTCTCTCCACAGAAGGCAAATCTATACTTTCCTGATTTGAGCAAGGGGCACGTAAGTGATGTCTGTAAAGTCTGAAACTCCAAATGATCCATGGGCTTTAAAATGAATGTTGTAAAGAAAAGAAAATGACAAAACTCAGTTTGCAATGCCAAGCAATGGATTGCTATCAGTTTAAGAAATCAGGGGATGCAGGCCTCTCTTTAGAGCTTAGGCATGTTTATTTTTTTTTTTAATTTTATTTATTTTTAAATGTGTATGAATGTACTGTCTGCATGTAGGTCTGTGCACCCGTGTCGTGCAATGCCGCGGAGGTCAGAAGAGGGTCTCGGATTCCCCTGGAACTAGAGTTCTCCTGGAATTGGAGTTACAGACGGTTCTTAGCGGCCATGTGGATGCTGGGGATCGAACCCGGGTCCTCTGCAAGAGCAGTTGGTGCTCTTAACCGCTAGGCTATCTCTCCAGCCCCACTTAGGCATGTTTATAATCCACGCATTGACACTCGGGATAACTGTGGGACAGGGGACACTGTAATTCACATGCTTCACAACTAAGGAATGCATATCTGGAAATTGCCTCCGGAGATGGCTCTCTCCTCATGCGGATAAATGCAGGGCTGAGAGTTGCACTCTGGCTGGAGTTTCCCTCCTCTCCCCTAGTTTGGCTGTGTATGCATTTGGGCAGCTGGAGCCTCCTTGCCTAAGACCTCTCCAAAGCCTTCATCCCTCACTTCCTCGTACACCTGCTGACAGTTCTTTTAAATGGATCAACGGCTTCCTTACCATGGCTATAGAACTGATGACAGTTTTCAAGGGGGTATGAAAAATATCCCAGCCTTGAAGTTGTTTACACCAATATTCACAGTTGATAAATTGGTCTGTCGTTCCGATCCTACTGTAGATGGCAGAAGACAGATGTAGGACTGGTGCTGATCACAGGGGAACCCAGTATACACTGATCCTATGTCCCTTACTCAACTTCTGTGTTTTCTACCATCTGCTGTTCTCCATCTTCACTGATGGTAGGAAAAAGAGGCCACAGGAAGGACGCAGGTTACGTCTAGAGGGAGCTATATCCGAGAAACAGGCTGTTAAATCCCAAACCAGACACCTGTCAGAGTTTATGGACCCTCCTTACACTAAAGGGTTTTAAATAAAAGCTGGGAGCGCTGCTGTCTGGAGACTAATTTACCAAATGTGGAAGAAATCGAGTGGCCTCTTGGTGGTTGTTTGATGCATTTGGTTCTTCCTTGTCCTCACTTTCAGATGACTGACATGTGTGGACGTGCAGGCAACGTTGCAGAGTTTAAAATACATAATGCTATATTTGGATTTAATTTCTTTTGATTAAACCTTGCTTTTCTTTCCCTTGATTCCCAATAGCAAGGACAGAAGCGGAATAGTTTGGATAATTTTTTGCAAATGGTAAAAGCCTGGTTGGTGATCCTCCAATGAATCTTGGGCACAGACTGGAGGCTGCTGGGATGGTAAGGCCAGGTGTGTCACCAGCTCCTCTCCTACAGGTGAAGAGTCACTGCTGGTTATGCTAGTGTGCTCCAAGATCTCAGCTGACAGGATCGCCTGGGAAACTTTATCAGAAGATCAGTATCTAGGTCCCACTTCATCCCTGAACAATCAGTTTGGGGCTTGAAGGGCGGGACTTAGGCATTTTGAACATCTCCATGGGTGATTCATGTATGTTAGCAGGCATGGGAGCCTTTGGCCTAGATGATGTAAGAAAGGAATGGAATGAGAATAACATTTTGGCTATGAAAGTCCACATGGCATCATGGGAGGGGTTCAATGCTGGGAGCTGGCGAAGACTACTTTCATCAGACCAAAGCCAGTTTGAGTTAGAATTTTTTTAACAGACATTTTTCTGAATCCTGGGGAAATTCATAAATGGACTTTAATTCAAAAATTAATTGAAGGTGTAAGACTCACATAACAGAAATGGAATTGCTAAAATGTGGCTTATGTGGATGTTGTGTACATTAGCAAGAGGTACACAGACCAGCTGCTCTCTGCTCCCTGGTGATGTTGCCTTGAGAAAGACTGTAATAGAGTGCTGACCAGCCACGCCCAAAGGCTGTCGACACGTCACAGTCCCCTGAACCAGCACAATGCTATTCAACGGGTTGGTGATGGTGCTGGGTATGGGGAAAGAGCCCAACCACACCAGCCCTGGGAATATACCCAATGGACTCTGAGTCAGCATACTGCTCCTTCATGTTTAGGGTGCCACTCTTTTCCATAACCAAGATATGGCATTAGCGTGGCTGTCCAGTGGACAAACAGATAAGATATTGTAGTTATTCATTCAGAAGATCAAAATCATACCATTTGCAAGAAAATAGAAGGAACTGAAGATAATCATTGTAAGCAAAGTAAGTCAGGCGCAGACAGATAAATATCACATGCTTCTTCTCTTAGGTAGAACGGAGGTTACACACACACACACACACACACACACACACACGTTTGCGCATGCATATACATGACATGAAGGTGGAAGGGAGACTATTGGGGGAGGAATGGGGTGGGATGAAGCAGGAAAAGGGTAGAGCATGTGATGGGGAGGGATACGGTCAGAGTATGTATATTATACACGAGTAAAAATGTCATTTGGAACCCATTGCTTGTACAATGAACATACACTAATAAAAAATAAAATAGAACATGAAGCTGAAAGACGTGAGTGGAAATGGGGAGCTAGAAATCATACACATTCCAACCAGCATCGGAACACAGTCTTGCATAGAGAAGGGGTTGTTGGACTGACAGCTCAGATTCTTTCCCATCGCCACCCAGCCTTCTTTTTTTTTTTTGTGGTTCTTAGCCTCACTCAGCCTTTAACAGCTGCACTATCCCTCCAGCCCAGCCATCCGACCTTCTAAAGTTGACATCCTAGAAGCCAAATAGTGATAGGCTGAAAATTTCATTCCACAAAGTATAGGTAGATGAATGCAGTCCCCTTGCCTTCAGGAAGAAAAAAAAGTCTCTGCTGGCATTGAAAACTGGAAACTGGCAGCAAAGGAGCCTGGTTTGGTAGTCAGGTCATCTCTGTGAAAACTGGCTCCTTGGTCCCAAACCTGAGGTGGAGGAGTGGCCAGGTCTTTTGCAGGAATTGCATAGAAAGTAACTGAGGCTGGTTTTCCAGCTGGCAAGATGAAAGCATTTGGAAGATAGAGAGCACAGTGGGTGACGTAGGGACCTGGAGCCTGCCTCTGCCAGCCTCGTGATCAGTTCACTGAAGGTTGTGCCATGGAGAGCTGTGATGATCCAGACAGACAGACGGACAGACAGACAACAGGGCTTCTCCACTCCCATGCCATCCCCCAAATTATGGCTGGCTCCCCAGCTTTCCAATGCAAGATCATGAAGTAGCTGTTTCATCAGAATGTTTTAATATATGATCTCTAACCTAATGGGGACTTTTTTATTTGGGCTTGGAGTTTTTAACATAATTTATCTATTCTTTTGGGATTTCATATATGCTTATCATGTGTTTCAATCATATTCATTTCCCTTTTCCTTCCTCCAAATCCCACAAGGATTCCCATCTCGACCTCCAACTCCATTTGGGTTCACTGAGTTCAATAACTACTCAGAGTTCAATTAATGCTGGTCTCTCCATGTAGCCCAGGCAGGCCTGAAATTCAATCATCCTGCCCCAGCCTCAAGTGCTGAGATTACAGGCATATGCCACCATATAGCTGGGCAGTGAGGAATTTAATAAATGACAAGTAATTCAAAAGTTCATATTCATCTTCCTAAATAAGTGTCCTAAGAGACATTATATTATTTACCTATAATAAATCTTATCACAGGGCCTAAAAGTTTTCAGAGAAAAGAAACAAACCAAAACACTTTTCTAAACAACCTACCCTTGTAGAGGGGATATATAAAATGATCAACAATCAACACACTAATAAAGATAATTTACCTGTGTTTAAATCCCCTCACAGAGTATCTGTGGTCACACGGGCCAAGGTCTGTTCATAAATCATAGGAAGTTTTCATCACTATCAGAATGCCATTCAATTCGGTTGGCAAGTATTTAAGGAAATGTTGAGGAGCTGAGTTTTTAAGGCTCTAGAACATTCTTGGAAAACCCAACTGTTTTCTGAAGTTCTGCTGCCCCCTGATCTGGGGAGACAGCTCTTCCATCTAGGAACCAGTTCAGTGGACAGCCTGCGGCACAATGGCCTGACGAATAACAGGATCTGTCTGAAAAGAAACGTCAGAAGGAACTTAACAATCACGACTTACAAGCAATAATCTGATTTAGAAAAATATTAAATTAGGTCCTAAATGGCAAGTGGTGTTTAAACAGTTCCATTTGAGGGGCACAGCCTGGGTGCTCCTAAGTGGTGGTGGTGGGCAAAAGGCGTTTGTTTCTGTCCTGGCAGGCCCATGATTGATGCAGCTGTTCCTGCAAGCCTAGTCACCAACTTATTATTACAGCAGCTCCGAGCCTTGTCGCGGAGCTGTGCAAACAAATGATCGACCTCATGTGGGAACGGCAGTAAGTGGAAGGGTCTCGGTGGAAAACACCGTTTGTGAAATAAGCCTTTCAGCCCCAAATTTAGCTACTGAGAGTGTAAAAACAAAGGTCTTTGCAAGAGAGACAGTGAGCAAAGCATGATGGATAATCTCGGCCATGCACATAATTGCTTCCAGGTGGCTGGCCACTTTATTACTCTGGGGCCGTGCTACCACCCTGACAATGTTTTCTTTCTCAAACACGATAACTCCTCAGAAGGCTGGTGCCAGCGGTTAGTGTTACCTACCTCACTCTAGCTCCCTTCGTTACGGCCCAGTCTCCAGACAACTGCCACATTAGGGAGATTTAATAAGGCAAGCTTACAAAACACAGTTGAGGAAAACCTGGAGAAAGTCAGTTGAAGAACTGGAAGTTTGCTCTTTCCATCTGGGTGAAATTGTCAGATGTTTGAACTATTGAATTTTTTTTTTCAAAGGCAGGGTTTTTTGTTTTGTTTTATTTAAACTCCTCTGTGTGACTTTTTATTCGATGAAATATATGCCTTTCTTTTTATTTAACTGATTGAATTTCTAATACCATTTTCAAAGATCCACAATTTAGCGTTTAATGATTTAATTGTGATGCAGAGAAAAAAAAAACCTCCACAGTGTTTTCTTGCATGGATGTCAACACCTAGAAATCAGGAAGGTGACATAGTTTTCTTAGCCACCCACTTTTCTAGGCTAAGGGAAATAGTTGCAAAAGCTAAAAAAAAATAATATATCACATTTCATTTCTAAAAAGCTTATCCCAAGAATAATCAATATAAATTCTAATGTCCTTTAAGTGCCTTCATATGGCTAGATTTAGGAGCTGTTGACAATTCAAGATCTGGTTTTTAAAACTTGCTATAAAAAGACCAAAACCTTATAAATGAAAATAAACACTGTGGTCATTTTCTACCTAGTCACAGACTTTCTTTTCCTCTACGATGTCTCTAGAATCTATGAAAAAAGAAAAGAACAAATGCCTTCTTTAAATTAGAAATCAGTGATAAGATTTGGTCAAACATTATGATGTATATCATAAGTATATGAATCTGTCTAATCTACATAGCATTTGAATGAAAGGCCCTCGAAAGAAACATATATAAATATGTAAGTATACATATGGTATTATTTTGCACTTTTATAAGAATATTATGGTCCTACTTTTAATTCAAAATAAAAATACCCTGGAGTTGATCCAAAACAAAACAAGACAAAACAAAATAGCAACACTGACCCTCAAAGAGAGAGAGAGAGAGAGAGAGAGAGAGAGAGAGAGAGAGGTATGAGTATGTGAGAATAATTCTATAGTTATTGACATTGTATTAGTCTCTTGTTTTAAGCAAATGCACGTTCCCATCTTCAGAAGGTCCTTCGATCCTGTATGCTGGTTGCATCTGGAAGATGAGGCCCTGGCCTGGGTGCGGGACGACACTTGAGTTTCAGAGCACCCCAGATTGGTCCATCAATCATCCACGCTTTTCATGTATATCTGGGTACTTGCTTTCTTCTTGACCTTGTTTAATATATTTGCAATTCAGGAACATGCTCAAAGGTTAGATCTTACATGAGAAAACTCAACCGAGGTTACACGACTCAATCACATTTTACCCCAAAATGAACAGTGTTAGAATACAAGCCAGTCCCCAAGGATGCACTGAAGCATTGCTTTTGATTTCCATGAGGCCCAGATGCATCTGTACCAGGCAGAGGACATAGCAGAGGCAAGATAACTGGTTATTAAAAACAGAATGGTATGAGAATTGCCATGAATTTTAATAAACTCATCTTTCTACAATTTAAGTCCATTTCTTCCACAATAATATATATATGCACAAAGTGGTCCTTCCTATTATTAAAAAGATAACAATAACCTTTCATGGCTATGCATGCTAAGCAAAAGGCTTTTTTCCTCATAAAGCAATTTCCATAAAGCATTTCACATGATTTTTGCAACTGTAACAATTTTAATGCTTTGTCTAGATGTATTTTATAATCTCTGTGACTGAAGTGGTGGGTGTACAATATAGAACAGTGTGCACAGGGGTGTTTCATAGATACCTGGCCTGCTTTTCTGCATTTTGCCTTCTGTTAATGGCCTCTTCTTGCTGTGAGGGGCTTCCTTCTTCTGGAGCCAGCAAAATGATTGATTTTGTTTGTCTTGCACCCCCTTTTTCCGACCTACCTCTTCTTTTGTTTCTTGTGATTGAAAAGAAAACCTCCCAACACCCTGTGTCTTGCCATGTGGCTTCTGGACACTCCTAACCACAGACATGCACCTTCAACATGCTTGGATCTGTCGTGTGAACTCACCTTGGCTTTGCTCTGAAAATGCAGCCTGAAGAGTTACAAGTGGAAAATGGAGGTTGGATTGGAGACAGCCTAAGACAAAAAAACCTTCCTCTTCATCCAGGGCCCTGGAAAACTTTTCAGCAAAGAAACCTGTCACACAGGCATTTTTCTCTGAAAACTGCGGAACATTGTAGTACGAAGGCTTCAAGTGAGAAGAGAGTTTTATTGATCATGCCCAGGAGTGTCTGTCTGAGAGGAGGACTGGCCCTACCCTCTGGCAGCTCCAGAGGTCTTACAGATCACATCCCATTTGGTGTTGTGCCAGGCAGGGGACATAATAAATGAGAATGTACTAAGGCAGCAGAGGCAGATGTATAGTGTCAACCCTGCCTACCCTCCCACCCCCCAACCGAGTCAAATGCTAAGGTGAGCCAGCCCAGGAACAGAATACCTGATGGATCCAGAAAACTGGCAATTTGGGCTTGAATCTCCTGGTTTTTTTCTGCCTTTGGGCTGATACAACAGGCTTAGGGAGCAGGGTGAGTCAGCTGGGTGTTCTTCTTGCCTCTGGGACTCAGGCTTGGAATTTGCTCCATCTGTGATATCTGCCTCAGTTCTACCTTCTCAAAGCTGCATGTGAGCGCACTTGGCTAGTTCACATGGTCATTTCCTGAAGTTTTCTCTGGTCCCCTGGCTGAGGCCCCTTGTGGTCTACGTGGGCTGATTGTCAGGACACAAGGCCCTGCTGGTTGTAGAGGGTGTTTATTCTGGTCCTTGCCTTAGAAAATTCACACATACCAGGTGGGTGCTACCTGCTGTTTGTATCAAGTCTCCTTCCTCTGTGGTGACCTCTCTCCCATCTAGGTATTTTGTCCTTATTTTGGCCCATGCCTTTAATCCTAGCACTTGGGAGGCAGAGGCAGGTGGATCCCTGTGAGTTCAAGGCCAGCCTGGTCTACAGAGTGAGCTCCAGGCCAGCTGGAACTAAAGGGAGACCCTGTCTCAAAAATACCAAAATAATAATAATAATAATAATAATAATAAGAAGAAGAAGAAATGGGGGTTCCAGTCTTTTGTCTAGGTTTCAGAGCTGGCCAGCAATAAAGTGGAGATTGGATTCTGTGTGCATGCCCCTGGAAGACATGTCTCTTCCTGTCACACCATGCTGATGTTCTCAGGCTAAAGATTAGAATTCATTTTTTATCTGTCCCATAGACAGTTAAATATTTGTTTTTTAATCACTTGGATTTTGGCTTTGTAAACATTATATTTTGATGTGGTTGGAATTGGCATTAAAGAGAGAACTCACTCCACATCATTAACATCACAGGATCAAGGGATAGGATAACAATGGCAGGAACAAAGGGCCTATATGAAAAGAGGATGTTCGACTTTATTCCTGTCAGTTGTGATTTGGATCTGAAATGCTTTCTGAAGGCCACAACCTGAAGACTTGGTTGCTCACCTAAGATGGTACAACATTTAGCAAATGGGGGGGGGGGCAGGGAGATCGACTCCCAGAACTGCAAGCAAACGGACAAACCCCAGCAGAATGACCCCTTGAGAGCAGTAGGTCCAGCTATTCTTTCCCAGTTGCAGAGATTCCTGGTGCAAAGTGGTGGTGGTGGGGGAACCCTGCAGCTTTAGCAACCAGGGAAGGCAACACCAAGGTCAAGAGCACATGCTCAAGGGCAAAGACAGGGTCCTCCTGCTTACTCTTAATTCATAGGGAACAGCACTTAGCTTGACACACGATGCTCAAAACCAGCTACTGAACCAGTTGTGGGGGCAAATAACGCCTGTCTGCAAACCCAGGGCTGGAGGGGCTGAAGTAAGAAGACCATGAGCCAACCTTAGCCTGGCTGCACGGTTAATTCTAAACCACCTAAGCCACATCTCAAGACCTCTCTCTCTCTCTCACACACACACACACACACACACACACACACACACACACACGCCAAGAAGCCAAACACAAACCAAAGAAAAACAAACAACAAACAAACCAAACATTTGTGAATTAAATAACATTAGAAGCTGCCAAGGAACCATGCCTTTGCCAAAACACAGATTGCAATATAATTGGTTAATTAATAAGTTGTTTACCTAGACCAAGAGGCCCATTGTTGGTGAATATTGGTGAAGTATTCTCTGAATCGCCCGGTTGGAGGGATTTGGAGAGTGGTGGACAGATTTTCTGTAGTAGGAACTAAACAGGAGATTCAGACTCTTCTCTGATGATCTTCTTGCTCTCCCAGTATTGGGTCTTCCTATTTATGCCGAAGTTTGTGCTGCGAGACATGGCTCCCACAATAACAAGCTGATGGCTCCCACGATAACAAGCTGATTGACATTTTCAGGCAAAGCTGAACCCAGTCAGAACATTATTATGTTAGTTTTAACTATTGAATGAGTCCCAATAGCCAGAAAGAGCCAATATAATTTCCTGAGAATCTTACCTGAGTTTAGGGACTGAGAAAGTCCCAGGAGAAAGTATTACTGAATTTAATTTACCAACACAAGACAATGTTGAGGAGAGGGTTTGAAGAGAAAAAATTATTCAATTTGGTCCTGATTTCAGCTCCAACCTAGTTTACCATCAATAGCTTTCCATAGTACTTGCAGACTGCTGACTTTTGAGTTTTAATGTGAGCTTATAGCTTTTCATTTCTTTCTTTCAATAATAAAAACCTCATTTCCTTAAAAGGAACAAGAAGCCCTGTTTTTGTTCCTCACAGAGGAATTTGTGCAGGAAACAAGATGGTAACAGGGTTAGTTATTTGAGGCGGAATCCTGCTGTGCATAGCATCCTTGAATAAATTGCATCGGTGGCTGGGAAGACAGCTTACTCAAAATAGATGTAAGACCTCTCTGTTGATCCTGGAGAACACATGGCGTCGAGGCGCCACACATCTTCAGCATTATATGGTGCCTAGAAGAGGCTTCTGCTTTTCTCACTGGGATGTGATGTAAAATTTTGTGGTGAAAGGCAGATGGTCTTTATTAGCACCTTGAAACATTGTTGATAGCATGTTTGCCTATACCTTTAGTAGTTAGTCCCTAAATGGACTCGAGAAGCTAATAAATGTTTTCAGGAAAGAGAAATGGAACACCAGAGAAAGTGGAACTCAGACTGAGGTGTGACTGTGATTCTCAGCTGATGAAAAGGTTCTTGTTTCCAAAGAGGTAGCACTTATTCAGAGGGAAGAAGGGGAAAGGAGAAACCTTGACCTGGAGGCACGGGTTCCTTCACTTAAACCAGCGTCCAGGCATGGCGCAGGGTACAGGGAGTCCCAGGGAGTGCCACCCAACTGCTCTCAGAAATCTTTTAAAAAGATTTCTTTTGACAGTGCTGCTAATGGTCGCAGAGTTGCTCTCCATGCAACTTTAGTTCACTCAGGTCATCCGTTTATCTGTGGATAAAAACAAAGCAAAATCAAGCTTGTGAAATGGCAAGGATGCCTAGCAAGTCCAGACAGGCGGTCCAAGTTATGAGAGAACAAGGTCTCATTTGTCTCAGTAGAGTGACAAGTTGGGCGTGGTGAGAGGCAGGAAGAATAAGATTGAAAATCACAAACCCAAGGTCAGAGTTAGGAGAAAGGCAGGTGATGGCTGGACCAATGCCAGGGAAGCCACAGTGAGTCATCATTTCCATTTTTCCAGGGGCTGAACTGCATCATCTATAATAGAATAATATGGCCTTGGACTTATAGACTCTACAAAAGACCTCCAATTCCATAAAACATTGACAATTGTCTTATTCTTAAAAAATGTTTCAAAATCTATATCTCTATGAATCCCTACTATAGCCATGTTTACCAGGGGGTAGGATAGGGTTGATGACCATCATTTATAAAATCAGGAGTGCTGATAAAAAGATATAAACAAAGTTGAAAGCCTGAAACCTAGACAAGTCAATACTCCATAAACAAAGAGGAGGAAAGAAAAAAAAAAAAAGCATCAGAAGGAGGCAAACAAAACCAGCCACTAACATAGTGAAAAAACATTTGTGATTTGAATCACAAAAGGGTAACCTACATGCCAGGGACACGACTACGAACGGACAACAGAGGAAAGGTGCAGGATAATCCCACACCAGGCTCTACCAAACCTGTAGGAGATAGCTACAATGGGATCCCCCTGGAGATGACCCAAGGAACAGATCTTAGAGGAATAATTGCAGACCGATGCAGAGAAATTAAAGAAAATAAAGAAGCCAGAGAACTAAGGAGAGAGAATGAAAAACTCCAAAAGGACTTAGAGGGATACAATGACAAACTTTGGAAAGATTAAGGAACAGATTGACACACTCCAAAAAGAACTAGAGGGAGAAACAACAAACAAAATTCCAAAACGGAAGTAGAAACCTGAAAGGAAGCACACAACAACAGTAAGGAGCTACTAAGAAAATTGAGAAGCTCAAAAAGAAGAATAGGAAATTACTAAAGAATAAAGATGAAATGAAAAAGGAAATAGAAACATCTCACCCAATCAAGAGAAGGAAGGAGAAAAGCCTCTGAAGTCAGAATGGGGAAGCAGAACAAGAATATCAGATCTGGAAGATAACACAGAGCCTAAAAAGCTCAAATAAAGCAAATTGAAAAATTTAAAATACACAAAAGTGGAACAACCGAAATTAGGGACCACTATGAAAAGATCCAACCTCCACATCAAGGGAATAGAGAAGGAGAAGAATCAAGCAGAATCGTATGATCAGATCTTCAAACCAAATAATAGATAAAATTTCCCAAACTAAAAATAGACAAACCACTACCAATACAAGAAGCACATAGGACCCCAAAAAGACAGATCAGAAAAGAAAATACAACCACACCATATCATAGTTTAAAATGCTAGATGCCCAAACAACACGGACAAAATTCTGCGGGCTACAAAAGAAAACAAGTCACATACTAAGGGAAACCCATCAGAATGTAAAATGACTTCTCATTACACAAACCAGAAAGCAAGAAGCACTGGGAGGCAAGCCTTCCCAGTGTTAAAGGACTATGGATGCTCAACCCGAATAATTTACCCAGCAAAATGTCAACTATAGTTGAAGAGAAAGAGAAAAACTTCCATGACAAAGACAAGAAGGGAGAGTAGACATTACATGTTGGAAAAACCAACTCTTCATAAAATACTTGAAGCAATTCAAAGGGCAGAAGAGCGGAGCAACAATCCTCAAACACCTGAGGAAAAGAAAACTAATAAAACAGAACCATAGAAGCAAATCAGAGGCTAGAAGTCCAATGGGATTATAAGAAGAGCAACATCCATCTTTCACATTATAACCTTAAATAACTATAGGGGCTGAAAACTTCCCCAATCAAAAGGCATAACTGGGGAATGGATTAGGAAAACAAAACCACTATATGCTGTCTACAAGAAAACCCATCTCTCATTTCAAGAGATAGGCCCAACTAAGGTGAAGGGAATGGAAGAAAGTATTCCAACAAATGGTACCAAAAAGAAAGCAGGTGTGGCTCTTCTACATCAGACAAATAGACTTCAATAGTCAAAGCAAAAGGAATCAAAGAGACAAAGAGGGCCATTCATCCTTATTAAAAGGAACATACGATACCGATGAAGATCTCACAATCATGAATATATATGCACAAACACCAGTGCGAACAAATTTTATAAAGAAAATTTTCAGGATCGCAGGCACAGATTTAAACCTTGGCACACTAATAGAGGGGACTTCAATACCCATTGAAGTCCCCTAGCAGATCAACAGGACAAAGGATATAACGAGAGACATCTGAACTAATGACACAATACACCAAATGGCCCTCAGCAGACATCTATCAAATATTCACCCCCCTAATGAGAGAATACACTTTCTATCAGCAATCTCACAGACATTCACCAAATAGGACCATATACTGGGCACACAGAAAAAAACTCAAATATAAAAAGATTGAATAATCTCATGCATTCTATCCAGACACACAGTGCAATAAAACCAATATCAACAGCAGAGTAAGACCCTACAACCTAACAAGAACACATGGAGACTCTAACACACTTCTTAACAATGAATGGGTCAAGGAAGAACATAAAGAAAATAAAACATTCCTGGGAACTGCAATGAACAATGATATAATACAACACAGAGAAAACCGATGGGACACTTTAAAGCAGTCCTAAGAGGGGAAGTTGTATAGCCTCGATGTGCCTACATTAAAAAACAGACACAAGCAACAACAAAAAAAAACCCGAAACAGAGCACAAGTGAAGATCTAACACTGCAGCTAAAAATACTTGGAGACAAGCACAAATCGAACCCCTAAACGAGCAGACAAGCAAGAAATAAAAAATCAGACGCGGATCAATGAAATAGAAGGAAAAACAACCTACAAAAAAAATCAATGAATCCAAAAGTTGGTTCTTTGAGAGAATAAAAGCTAGGACAGACCTGTAAAAGCCCAGTTAACCAAAGAAAGAGGGAACACTCAAAATCAATACGAATCTTTGATGAAAGGGGAATATCACAGCAATGAAAAGATACCGAACAATCATACGGGATACTTCAAAAATCTATACTCTACTAAGTTTGAAAACCTAGAAGAAATGGGTGATCTCTGAAATCTGGAATCACCAAAGCTCAACCAGAAGAGATCGACGCCTAAATAGACCAATAATACATGAAGAAATTGAAGAGATAATACAGTAAACCTCCAACAAAAAAAAAAAAACCCGGGCCCAGATGGTTTCATCACCAGAATTCTATAAAATATTTCAAAGACTTCAACCATTACTACTCCAGTTGTTTAGAAGGATACAAATGGGGGAGTTTCTCCCAGATTCCTTCTATGAAGCCAGCCTACGCTATTCCAAAACCAGGTAAAGATACAACCAAAAAGGAGAAACTTATAGACCCATCTCTCTAATGAAACACAGATGGCCAAAATTCTAAATAGGAATCCTGGCAAATCGCCCCCCCCCATACTCAGACCCACATCAAGAAGACTCATCCATCATGACAAGTTGGATTCATACCAGAGATGCAGGGATGGTTCAACATATTGAAATCAATAAATATCATCAAGAATAATAAATGGACTGAAAGACAAAAACCAACACCATCATCTCAATTGACGTGGGAAAGCCTTTGAACAAAGTCCAGCATCCCTTCATGTTAAAGTTCTAGAGGAAATTGGGACTGAGGGATCATTCCTCAATGTAATAAAGCCCTATACAGGAAATCCACAGCCAATATCCCCTAATGGGGAATGACAGACATTCCCTTAAAGTAGGGAAACATTCAAGGCTGCCCGCCTGTCACCACTCCTTTTCAATATAGTGCTTTGAAACCCTTGCTAGGCGCAATAAGGAAAAGGAAATTAAAGGAGTTCTAATTGGAAAAGAGGAAGTCAAGCTATCCTTTTGTTGATGATATGATTATTTACCTAAAGGATGCTAAGAACTCCACATAAAACTCCTAGAAAGATTAAGTACTTCAGTAAAGGGGCAGGATACAAAATAAATCTAGAAACTCAATAGCTTTTCTTTACACCAACAACAAGTCAACTGAAGAGGAGTCTTCCCACTCACAATAGCTCAAAAAACAATAAAATACCTAGGAAGAAACCTAACCAAAGACACAAGGTCTCTACAACAAAAATTTTAATCCCCTGAAAAAGGAAATTGAGGACGACATTCAGAAGATGGACAAACCTCCATGTCATGGATTGGAAATAAATATTAGTAAAAATGTCCATTCTACCAAACTCGTGTACAGATTTAATGCAATCCCAATCAAAATCCCCAAGAGTCTTCACAGGCTTGGAAAAAAAAAATCCTTAGTTTCATTTGGAAAAACAAAAGACCCCGAATAGCCAAAACAACCCTGAGTGAAAGAGCAATACAGGGGGGATCACTCTACAGACAGTCCAAACTATACTACAGGCTATAGTCATAAAAACCGCTTGGTACTGGCACAAAAACAGACCAGTTGACCAACGGAATAAAACTGAAGATCCAAACCTGAGCACATACAATTTCAGCCACCTCATATTGACAAGGGGGCCAAGAAGACAAATGGAGAAAAACAGCATCTTCAGAAGTGGTGGACAAAACTGGATCACCACCTGTAGAGAATGAAATTAACCCCTACCGTCTCCCTGTACAAAGTCAATTCCAGATGGATCAAAGACCTCAACGTTGAAACCCCAAACTCTGGAGGTGATAGAAGAAAAACTTGGCAGCGACACAAGACATAGGTGTAGGAAAAGACTTCCTAGTCAGACAGCAGCTGCAAAGAAACAAGATCGACAATTAATACTTGTTATCTTCAAAAACTCAAAAAGCTCTGTACATCAAAAGAAACAGTAAAGGAAGTGAAGAGAACCACCCACAGAGTGGAGGAAACCTTCACGTTAGAAACATTGACCAGCATTAATTTCCAGATATAAAAAACAAAGAAGAAAACAAATGAATATCAAAAAAGATGCAGTAAAGAACACTGAATAGAAACATTCAAGAGGAGGAATTAGAGATGGCTGAGAACATCTTAAAAACTGTTCACATCATTATATTAGGAAATGCAATATTAGACCACTCTAAGATTTCATCTCACTACCAATAAGACTGCCAGGATCAAGAAAACAAAGTTATCAAGTGCTGGAGAGGTTGTGGGAAAGGGTAACACTCATCCATTCTGTTGGGAATGTAAACTTGTATAGCCACTATTGGAAAGCAGTGTGGAGAACCCTGGAAGACTCAAAATGAACTTGCCATTTGACCCAGTCATACCACCCTGGTTATATACCCACAAGACTCATCTTACTGCAGAAATTACATGCACAGCTATATTTATTGCAGCTCTGTTCACAATAGCAAAAAGCTGGACCCACCCAATGTCCCTCAACTGACGCGTGGATAGAGAAATAGTGGTACTTGTACACCATGGAGTTCTATGCAGTGGTAAAGAAAGACGACATCATGGAATTTGCAGGTAAATGGATGGAACTAGAAACTATGTGTTAAGTGATGTAACACAGTCCCAGAAAAAACAAACGATGAATGGTATCGCTCATATGTGGATTCTCAGTGCCAATAACCCACTAATAAATATTTCTTGTGGAGAGGGATGCAGTTAAAAGCACAACAACAGAAAGACTGCCTCAGAAAACTACTGCTGAAATGGTGAATCGGGAGGGGGTGGGAGGGGCGGGAGAGGACACGGGTTGATAATTCGATTAATGTATATTAATTGACGTGAGTTCAACAAGTATCCATTTTGCCCAGACTCTGTCTACAATTACATGGTGTTTTAGGACTTAGTAAAATAAATAGTGTATATTAAAAACATTGGTTTAAAGGTTCTGAGGCCACTGCGGCTGGAGGCGGATTCCTCAGGTAAAAAAAAACAAAACAAAACAAAACAAAAATGGTAGTGCACCTGAGTTAATTGGAAATATAAATTATTTGTTGTCCACATTTGTTTTACTTAAAATCTGTATAACAACTAACTTTGGGATTGGCACATACAAATGTTTCTCTATAATTTTTCTCTGTACAGTATCACCTTGTAGCATTCTCTTTTACTATAGGATGATTTGACTTAAAAAACTAAGTTTGCTTCCCAAGTTAACACATACAGTCACCCAAAACAGCCCGGTAAATTTATGAAATATGCACCTTGATTCCAGCCTAAGGTATGTGTCAATTCAACTGCGTTTTGAGACTCTGGGTCAACAAACAAAAACCTAAAATAAAAAGGGGGGGGGATACAGATATATATGAAAACTTTTTGTCAAAAAAACTTTGCATTAAATCTTCAAACTAACTATGGGAAAAAGAGTGTATGTTCCACAGGGTCAAAAGTCACCAACTTAATGGCTGAGAAAGAAAAGATATAGCTTTGCATTATGTAGGATGAACCAGAAGTGCCAGCAGAAAGGTTGGCCCGTCTGAACATTGAAAGGAAGAAAAGCCTCAGATGCTACAGACATGAAACATCTCTGTGGATCCTACTTGTAACAACTGTTTATAATGAGTCCTGATGAAACTTATCTTCTAGGTGCTGCAAAGTTTTACTACAAGAGACTTTCTTATCTCCCTCCATAGAACAAGGAGAAATATGATGATGATGAGGTTGTTCTCTACTGTAAATTGGAGCCAACTGTTAGAAGAGGAATCTCTTATAATACTTGTTAAAAACTGCCTTCTTTAATTGACTAATGACATGGGACTGTGAAAGGAATTATTCTCTATTCAGAACCAAATATAATACTAAAGTCTCCTTAAGCTATCACTTAAGCAAAATTATTAATCAGGGAGCTCTGATATCAGCAATGGATTATTCTTACCAAGTGATGTTGGCCAGGGGATCAAGCAACCCCCCCAAAAAAGTAAAGCTTCCTGCCTGTAAATGGATACCTACAAGAAGAGAGGCAGTAAGGCCCTGCTGTCGAAGACCTGATGTAAGCATGGGAAAGATATATTGAGATCACTTGCAAGTGTACAGTTGGTCTCTGGAATACTAGAGAGTGTTACCAAAGGCCAATAAACCAACAAGCAAATATAGGTCTCCTTGTGTAAGCAAGACTCCTCTGTCAAACCAGCTACACATCACTTGCCTGGAAATACTGTGCAGCAGTGGCAGCCATATTGCCTTAACATCCCAAATCTAATTGGCTTTAGCTCCTCCTTGGAGGAAAACCCATGGCTGATGCCTACAAGCTTACATCTCTCTAATGGTAGGAGATGTTATAAGCCACACCAAGACCCTGTCATATTTTCAGAAAAAAACGTTAATTCATGGTTAATATACCATCCAAACATCTGTATCTATACCAAAGTAATCTACCATAACTAGTTAGTACTTTTAAATTACCTCTTATATCTAATTGTTGTGCTTCATTAGTAGGATTGAAAGGTTTTCCTGGCCAAACTGTCAGCCATGAAAGGAAAAGCCAGATTTGACCAGACTCCAAAACAACAAACAGCTCCAGAGAATAGTAGACTGTTTTGCTTTCATCCACTGTGCCCCTTTCTAAGTCTAGGGAACAATCTTGGAAGAGGGGGGCATGGTAGAATTAAGGGCTTGCGATTGGGGTGCATGGTGAAACTATAGCCATTATAGTCTTGTCGACACTTATTTGATCAACTTGATTGAACATACAAGCCCTCCCCCAGCTGGATGGTGGGACCCTTGGGCTGTGTGGGTTTGAGCACAACTGCTTGCAAATGGTTTTACATGAAGGATGCTTGTTACTCATAAATTATTACTTACTGTTATAAAATGAAAAAAAAAAAGAATAATCATAAACACAATCAAGGAATTCAAGGAAATTAAAGACCAAACACAAACAAAAAAAAAAAAAAAAAAAAAAAAAAAGAAAAAGAGCTCATAGTACAAGGTACTGGGTAGGAAAAGGTTCTTTCAGTTAAGAATCCTGTGAATATTTAGAATATTCTGAAATCTGCTCACAGCATGTTGACAGTGTAGGATGGAGGTTAGAGGGACATACTACTTCACTTTGTGGATTTGTGTGGGAGAGAGAGGCCAGTGGGTACATGGAGTGTTGGGGTCCTGGGGAATAATATTCTGAAATCATTAGATGTTTTCTTTGCTTCTCTCAATGGGGTCTGGAAGACAGATCCAGTAACCATCAAGATGTTTGCGGTGAATTGAGTGTGGAATGATGACCACCTGAACTCTGCTTTTGCCTAAGATTAAAATTAAGTGTTTGCGGAATAAATTTTTTCTTTTTTTTTCTTATTGTTTATTGGCTAGAATGTTCCCTGAAGCCACTTACTTTGCCAGTTTGGAAACAGAAGTCTAGGCATTTGGATCCAAATGATAAAATCTTCTTATTGAAGCTTTGGCCACGATGTGGTCATTCAGGTGCATGGCACAGACTAGAATACTTCCATCGAGGTGTTTTGTGATTTTTAAGGGCCATCTGTGCTGGTTGCTGGGCATGAGTGTAGGCTGCTGTTGAAAATGGAAGCTACTGTCCAAATTTATGCATATTCATGGACTATAAACAGACATACAATTACACACGCTCAATCTGACATACCCCTTAAAATAATAAAACCGAAACAAAAGGCACCCACAAATACTTCTTTGCTTTACTGGCAGAGGTTCTGGAGAGCTTTTATAGTATGAGGTTTAGTTTTCAGAGTCTATTACAAGTCTACAAAAAAGATAGCTCACACCACTTGGCACTCTGCTTCCCGCAGGTGTATGTGAGGCTTGGGATGGGGGGCTTAAAAGTGTGTGCAGTCCAAATCAAAGTTTCAGAGCATTGTTGGAAAAGTTCTTTTATTTGCTTCTTAGCTTACATGGGTTTTCCAATTTGTTCTCTTATTTGGATGATATAAACAGCACCAGAATGCTTTTTTTCTTTTTGTTTAAACAATGACTTTGTAACGAAGAAGAAAATTAGTAACAGGTGAAAGTTTACTTTTCATGATGTTGAGATCAAATTGCTGTTTAACTTAAAGAACACACGCCCCCCATGTCTCTTTTAATGCTTCAAAATTATTTATAAATTAAACTTCCACAACCTCTAAACATAGTTAGAACAGAAAACCACCTCTTTATTCTGTATTACTAACAGAATACAGGGGACATTGCTTTGTTCTGATTTTTTTCTCTTTGCAATTTAGTTTTTTAAAACATCTTGAATTTTAAAACAAAAATGTACTTAGAGCTGCCTTAGAGAATTTTATTTTGTATTTTTATATAAATCCAAGTTTAGTGCTTAGAATTATGTTTCCCTTAAAATCTATGCTAATGTTTGCTTTTACTAGGAAAGTTTTATAGTGTATATGTATTTGTTCATGTTATATTTTGTTGTATTATCATGATTATGTCTTTCAGGGCTTTCTTTTTTTTTTTTTCGCTATTCCTCTTTCTTTACCTTAATTTACAGAGCTTATAGTAAGCAATATAATAAGAATATCTATTAGAGAGAAACCTTTGCAGCCCAGCTCATCTTTCTTTAAGTGTCTAGCTCATGCAGACATTCATAAACAATGCACATCAATAGCTTGCCTTATTTCATATGGATCTACTTCTGTTATTAATTTCTATGGAAATAAAAGGAGTGGTTTCATCAAAACATTATAAAATATTTGGAATTCAAAAGAAAGATAGATTTCAGCTCAATACCAAGAACATTTTCAGTCCAGTGCTCTTGGGAGATGGGAACAGCGGCCTTGCACAGCTCTAAGCTCCTGTAACTGGGTTGATGTTGCCCTGGTGGAGGGAACTTGCTTTGCATTCTGAGAAATGGGCCACTGCCTGACTGGGCTTGTTATGTAGGCTAAGAATTTCCCAGTCTATGGGACTTAAAAACTTGATAGTAATTCCACAATGGATCTAACTGAAACAATGGCCAGCAAGATTAGCTGTAGTTGAATGGCTTTGAGGATGGGGAGGTAGGTTTATACCACCTTGCAAAAGGCTTTGGTGATGAATTAGAATTTTATTTTCCTTTTCTCTATTTCTTTCTTAAGATTAAAAAAAAAAAGTTAAGTGACCTCCTGCCACCATGCGTCCTGCCACAATGGACTCTAATTCCCTGGAACCGTCAATCATAAGCTCAAATAAACTCTTCCTTTTATAAGTTCCCTTGGTCATGGTTTTATCACAGCAACAGGAAAGTGACTAATACAGTAATTGGTACTGAGAGTGGGGTGTTGGCTGTGAAGAACCTGACCATGTGGGTGTTTGGGGATGTGTGGAAGACTCTGGAACTTTGGGCTAGAACAGCTGTTGACTGCTCTAAGGAGAGCTTAATGGGCCATTCTAGTAGAAGCCTGGAAGAAAGCATTGCTGCAAAAAATGTAGTTCCACAGGAAAATAAGGACTTAAGCAGCAACTGGGATATTTTGACAGAGTCTGGCTACAGTTTGCCCACAGCCCAAATGCTTGCCTGAGGCTAATTTGAAAAGCAATGGACTAATGTCTTTGGCAGCCTAATGTAGAAATGGTGGCATGGCTAATAATGGTGAATATTATACAGATATACAGTGAAAAAGAGCAAATGGGGCAGACAGAAGTACAGAATGTATGGGCTGGAGAGATGGCCTAGTGGTTAAGAGTGGCGACTGCTCTTACAGAGGACCTGGGTTCGATCCCCAGCACCCAAATGGTGGCTGAGAACTGTCTGTAACTCCAATTCCAGGAGAACTCCAGTTCCAGGGGAATCCAAGACCCTCTTCTGACCTCCACAGCATTGTATGACATGGGTGCACAAACCTACATGCAGACAATACATTCATACACATAAATAAATAAGTAAAATATTAAAAAAATTAAAGAAGTACAGAATGTAGAATTTGGATTGGAAAAGTGTGCTAGGAAGATTAATGTTGGAGCCAAGGCATGTGAAGGAGAGGATCCCTTTGATAAGGAAATTAAAGTGATTAAGGAGAGGCCTAGAGATTTACAAGTAAACAATAGAAACAGTACCTTCAGGGCAAGACCACACCCAGCTAAGCCTCCAACTTCTGAAAGGAAAATACTGAAGAGGTCTTCTACTCCAACAAGTCCAGGGCAGAGAAAATTTGCGAATTTGGTTGAAGTAGGCCAGGGTCCATTCCAAACTTGCAGCCAAAGTTGGCAGCTTCATTCACTTGGTGCTGGCTTTAGAGGTATGAAGGATGCAAGAGTGAAGGGGTTATCAGTTCTTCCTCTGTGGTTTCAGAGAGCTGCAGAGGCCAGGCAGAGTGCAGCAGGGGCACCCCTGAATAAAGAAGGCACTGATAGGCCATTGCGTGAAGCTGTGAATGTGAAGCCTGGTTGGCAGCAGAGACCCCAAGAAGACATTCGAGATGCCAGAGCTGTGAAATATTTGCCAAGGAGAGCTGCATACAGGGAGTGGTACCAGCCTAAGGAAGAGTTGTATGTTGCCTGAAAAGCTGGAAGAGCTGAGCCATCTAAGCCCTTTGGAAGTAAAGTTCCAAAAGACTTACATGGAGCTACTGGACTTAGTGTTTGCCCTGCTGGTTTTTGGTCTTGTTTTGGTCCAGTGTTTCCTCACTATGTCTCTATTCCTCCCTTTTGGAATGGGAATGTGTATTCGTTTCCACTGTATGTTGGGAGTATGTAATTTGTCTTTTGATTTTACAGGAGCTTACAGTTAAGAGATTGGCCTGGGTCTCAGAAGAGACATTGGACTGTAGACTTTTGAATATAATTGAGACTGGTAAAGACTATGAGGACTTTTAAGGTTGGATTAAATGCATTCCGCATTTTATATGTTCATGAGCCTATGGGGGCCAGGGAGTGGAATGTGGTGGTTTGGATGAGAGTGTCCCCCATAGGCTTCAAGTATTCAGACATTTTCTCCTCAGTTAGTGGCGCTGTTTTGGGAGGTCTTGGAAGGTGTGGCCATGCTGGAGGAAGTATGTCACTGGGTGTGGGCTTAGAGAATTTAACAAGCCTTGCCAGTCTCTAGTTGTTCTCTCTCTGCTTCCTGTATTCACTGAAAGATGTGAACCTAAGCTTTCTGCTCCACCTCCTGCCACCATGCCTCCCTGCCACGATGGACTCTAATTCCCTGGAACCTTCAGTTGTAAGCTCAAGTAAACTCTTTCTTTTATTAAAAAAAATTGCGTGCATGCATGCATGCATGTGTGTGTGCATGTGCATGTGTGTGTGTGTGTGTGTGTGTGTGTGTGTGCAGTGCTCATGGAGGCCAGAAGAGTTGGAACTGGAGTTAAGGCAGGTATGAGCCATTCAACGTGGTGCTGGAAACTGAACTCAGGTCCTCTGTAAGAGCAGCAAGTGCTCTTAACTACAGAGCCATCTCTCCAGCCCCAATATTTTCTTTGCTTTTATACCAATAGATTTGTTTGTCTCTTAACATTGTAAACTACTTGTGATTGTCTTCAAACCAAATTCTTTAAATGGGTTCATCTATTTTGTGCTGTAAGAAATGTTGATTAGAATGCAGATTCCTGGGGACTGGGAGGACTTCTTGATATAGCCCTTTGGATTCCTGTGGTATATTCCCCAAATCCTCCAGTGGTAGCTGCTCCAAATATTTCATAGACTTAGTTGAATTCCACTTAATAATCTAGTAGATGTGAATGGAGACAGTCATCATGTAGGTATAACAGACTTCGAGTGGAGGATTTTGCATCTAGTGGGAAGAATAAATGGTTTGGACACTAGATGACCAGATTCCTCTTTCCTACTTTTCTCACTGGGTGATGGAAGTGGGAAAGTATAAACTAGAGCCATGTAAGGTTGAGAACAGTCCAGTTCTACGACACATTCTGATATGGAAACTTCAGTGGTAAAGATAAAACCTGCAAAATTCCATTAGGCCAGGAAATGGGTTCAATTCTTCCACCTGTTTCCAGTGTAGAGCAAGTGCCCAGGCTATTAAGGACTCCTTCTTCCTGTCCTTTCTTGGGTATTCTTACGTTTCTTGGGCAGCCAGGGTCCTCCCAGGCTCTAGCCAGGCTTTCCAAATTCCCTTTTCTTCTACTCTCCCACTCTAAGGAAAATTTTCTGATTATTCCTGAATTGGAGCAAGTGAGTCCTGGGTTCCTAGGACGTGTCTGCATTTTAAAGACTCATTTAAAGCATGTTGATCAAGTGACTAAATGCGGTGTGGAGTGAGAGAGCAGACAGCACAGTTCTCAGCCTGCTGCTCCTCCACAGCGTTACAGTTTTACCTCCTCCGAGGACTGAAATGAAAAGGTAGGGCAGCAACAGATATGAGTTGTGACACACAGTCACTGGACCAGCCTCCAACTACATGGGTGAGGAGTCACACCGAGCATCCCTGCAGCATCCGGCTGCCTGGGCCTCACTAGGGCCATGCAGATGCCCACAGTGGATCCCAGGGCTGCGGGTGGCATCACGTGGTGCCATCTTTGTCCGCATGTTGCCACAGGAGCTGGAATCCCTCTGAGGCTGGGCAAAGTGGGCATTAATTCCCCCAAACACTACCTTCCAAGACTCCTCTCCATGTGGCTTGGGCTTCTGGGCTCTGAAAGTCACGGTTCCCAGACAAGCAGGAAAGCAGCCTGGGTCCCTCCCTCCACCTCCTAAGGCAAGAAGCGTCACTTCAGCCATGTTCTGCTGGTAATTGAAGGAAAATCAGCTCGACAGACAAACCACCTGCCCATCCTGCTTCCCGGCCAGAAAGAAGTTACATCTATTTCAGTTTAGACGTCTGGATCCTCATCAGCCCCCTGCAGAAAACATAACCCCTTTGCAGAAGACTTGGGACTCCTTTGTCAGAGCTCCTCATCTCCTCCAGATTCTGAGAAGCAGTCGACAACCCCCAGGACCCGCTTCTAGGCCCCTATATCTTTCAGACTTTCCTAAATTCCTCATACACCCTCCATTCCTGTGGGAATCCTGTAGGAATCCTGTGAGAATCCTGTGGGAATCCTGTGGGACTCCTGTCGGAAGGTTGCTTGCCCCTCGTAGCTAATAAAGCAACCTGCACCTACTGAGGTCTGATTCCGTTTCTTTTTTTATCAGGTGGCCTCTGGACAGGAAGTTGTTCTTCTATGGGGAAGCCTGTGGAACAGGGGTTAATGGAGTGATCGTGCTCAAGAAACACAGTCTACGCAGTCCATTATGGTGTTGTCTCTTATGAAGGTAGTCCACACTTAGTGTAATCAATCACCACTTCTCTCAAGCACGCTGCAAGGTAAACATTATCTTCATTTCTCAGCTAATAGAAGGGAGGCCCAAAATAGCTTAGAAATTTCTCCTAAGCCACACAACAGAGAAGCGCAGGGTTATACTCTGCATCAGTTTTATTTCAAAGCCTGCATTCCTGACATTGTGTGATATTTTTATATTACATAGTGAAAAGAGAAAATTATACTTCCCATAAAACTAGTTTTAACTAGTAATGGTAAGTAGCAAGTTAGAATTGGTTATTTAAACCTAAATAAATATTCATAGGAGAAATGAGAAAGACCTTATATGATATTATTTTTTTCTTATTACTGATTTTTTTTTTTTTTTGGTCTTTTCGAGACGGGGTCTCCCTGTAGCCCCAGCTGTCCTGGAACTCACTCTGTAGACCAGGCTGGCCTTGAACTCACAAATATCCGCCTGCCTCTGCCTCCCAAGTGCTAGGATTAAAGGCGCGCACTGCCATGCCTAGTTTACTACTGATTTTTAATCCTTTCCATCTTATCTTTCTGAATTAATTTCTTTCCCTTTTTTCTTCTTTCTCCTCTCCCTCCTTTCCCTTTCTTTCTTCTTCTTTCTTTCTCTCTCTCTCTCTCTCTCCCTCCCTCCATGTTTCTTTTCTCCCTCCTTTCTTCCCTCCATCATACTAGAACACCCTAAAAATATGATGCAGCCAGATGTGGTGGCACAGGCCAGAAAGCCCAGCACTCGGAAGGCAAAGCAAGAAGATCCTTAGATGGAGACTAGCCTGGGCTACATAGTGAGAATCTGCTCCCCAAACAAGAACATACACACACATACACACACCCTCAAGACTCATTATATCATTGTTGGGGGTAGTCAGATTCTTTGAAGAAAAAGATAATGCCCCTAGCTTAATTTTTTTGTAGTAGTTGAACAAAAGATTATCTGAAAATTTTAATATTACATGTTAGGTATGTTATGAGAGGAAAAAAGTAAGACTTCTTTTGAAGCATATTCTTCTTTTCAAAAAAATTTTAGTACATTTCTGTGTAGGCTCTCTGACATTAATTAAAAACAACTTGTTGAACCATTTGTGATATATTAGATAGACTGTAATGCATTTTGTTTTCAAAAGGAATGTATGTGTATACAGACAAAATTTGGCATTTCTGTCTGCATGCGTTTGTACTTTACTGTGACCTGGAAGTAAAATTTTATACAATACACACAAGACTTCGATTTCTGGTTCTAGATTCTTCATGCCAGTGTGGATGTGTGTGGAGTGGGGGTGGATGGGTGGTGGCAGGCTAGAATAACTTCAAGAAGCATAGTCCTTTTTCTAATAGGAAAAATATTGCTTTAAAAGTAGACTTGGTGTATGGAACATGCACATATTTACATTAGAGAACAAAGAGAGAATTATCAGGCCTCTGGATGCTGCTAAATTCCGCAGACACAGATTGTACAAAATACCATGCTGTTATGCTTTTTAGACAAATGTGTTAATAATTTATAATTCCTAGGCAGTTAGAGGGGTGATCTTGAAGAGCTTTCAAGGAACGGACCCCTGACACTGATAAATGTTGTTATTGCTAATTGAGCATCTGTGTCATGATTCACAGTTTGGATTTTAAAGGTTTCTATGGAATATGGCTACAAGCCATGATTTTGGTTAGTAGAAAGCATTACAACTTCAGTATTTGGAAGAGGATGGTGTTTTTCTAGGGAGGAAAACCCAGAAACGGAGAAAGGCTAAGAGCCACGCTTCCTGCTCTAATTGCTGTTTTGCTGAGACCTGAACACCACAAACTGGGGGCCTTACAGGACAGAGCATTTACTGCCCCAGTGAGGGGGCTAGCTGGGCCCAGGGCCTGAGGGAGGATCCTGCCTCAGTCTCTCACCCTGGCTGGTGGACAGATGTCTTCTCAGTCTGCCTCTTAAAGATGTGTCTGCCGTTCACACCTGCGTCCAAATTTTTCCCTTTACATATGGGTGTGAGTTGTATTAGATTAGGGCCTGATGCTGGAGCATTTCCTAGATGTTGTTTTATTATAGTTTGCTGTTGGGGATGGACCTAGGACCTTACATATACCAAGTGCTCTACCAGTGAGCCCAGCCCCAGCCTCTACCTGGATTACTTCTGTAAGGCGGCCTCCATTTCCAAATATTCTGATTAGCCTTCAGCATACAAGTTGGGAGGCATAATTTCACCCAGGGAAGAGTCCATCCAGAGCCTTGCCATTGACATAGCAGCTCCTCAGAAGAGTCCTAGGCAAGGACCAGCAAAGGGCAGGAAGCCTTCAGACTTGTGAGAATCTGGCTGCTCGAAATCACCCAAGCAAAGAAGCGTGTCAGAACTCCAAGTGTCAGGGTGACCACTTGACTTATCACCCAAACAGGGACCCTGGAGAGCAAAAGCGGCATGAGCTAGGGGGCATGCTGGGCCCCAGGGACATCCATCCTCCTCTAAACAGGAGCCTGCTGCTTCAAGAACCCTCAGTTTATAGTGAATGCTCCCTTCCAAGCGGGGATGCAGCTGACAGACAGGCCTCTAGTCCCCAGCCCCGTGGCAGCCATAGCGCATGTGTGCTAATCCCTCTCCGCATGTCGCTTCTTTCAAACTTTGTAATATTCTTTGAGGTGAGTCTTTATTTCCATTTTATAGGTGAGGAATGAGAGAATGAGAGAGAGAGAGAGAGAGAGAGAGAGAGAGAGAGAGAGAGAGAGAGACTGATTCAAAAGTTTCACACACAGGCCACCCTGGAATGCAGCCAACTGCTGTAGGGTGGGAGTTTATTATTATGAGTTTTCATAGGAAAAAAAAAAAAAAAAGAGTAGGCCCAGTAAATGGGCACTGTGAGAAGACTCTTGCTCTCATGTTGATCCTACAGCTACACATACCTAGAGCATCCTCACTGTAGGAAAACATGGTCCGGATATATTTTAGTAAGTTGACTTGCATGGTGTTCTAAAGATCTATAAAGAACTAGGTGGATTGGGGGCTGGAGAGATGGCCGAGCGGTTAAGAGCACCGACCGCTCTTACAGAGGACCCGGGTTCGATCCCCAGCACCCACATGGTGGCTGAGAACTGTCTGGAACTTCAATTCCAGGAGAACTCCAGTTCCAGGGGAATCCAACACCCTCTTCTGACCTCCGTGGCATTGCACGACAGGGGTGCACAAACCTGCATGCAGACAGTACATTCATACACATACGGAAATAAATAAAATTTTTTAAAAAATTAGAAAAAAGAACTAGGTGGATTATGTACACATGCCCAGTAGAGTATGAACGACTCGTAAGCTTAACACTCCCACGTGCTGCTTGATGGGCTGACCTCTGTTATATACTTGGGCCTTGCCTAGCTTCTCTATAGCTCATCATTTCGAAGTTACTTAGGCCTCTAAGTTCTGGCAAGTGATTGCACATATAACACTTAGCGGGGGAGATAATTATGCCCTTTGACCCCAGAAACAGGATTAATTGATTCACTTCACATTTGATCATTTTTATTTCATTCTGATGCAGAAATCCATTTCCTTTAAAATGAAATAAATGATTCAATCTTCCCCCAGGGATGAGTTAAGGCAAATGCACTTGCCACATAAAAACTAAATGGCTCAAGGTAATATTACATATTTTTAAAAGTAGGCAGTTAAAGATGGAAATGAAACTTAATAATAATATTGCAAGCAGGCACTGGGATTTGCTATAAGTTTATTGCAATCATAAATATGAAATTTACATGTGATATATATTTCAATATTGTATTTTATTAAGTCAGTTCAGCACTTAGTCATTAACTTGGTGGTTATATGTTCTTATGCTCCCTTTACATTCTGTGCTCCACTTCTGAGACCCACAGAATGAATTAAAGATCAAATTTTTTTTTTACCTTCACAGTGTGTTCTAAAGCTGAGTTTACATATATTCTTAGTGTTTTAACCACTTAGGAGGCTTTTGGCTGAAGCACCTGTGAAGAATTAAGTCTATTTTGCACTTTGTGTGCTTGCGAAGCGTTAGGGGTTGACATAGAAATTAAACCATCAGTGACTTAGTGACTCACCTAATGATCTACAAAGGAATCAAATGACTTCCTCTCTAAGTTCCTAAAGGAAACTTCCAGGGCATTTTATCATTTTCATTCATTAGGGAAGCCCACATGTTGTCTATAACTGTGCTGCCATTTTCTAACACTGGGCTCTCACACCCAGAGTTCAGGAGGCTTAGGTTTCTATTTCGTCTCCTTCCATGCCTGCCCTCCGCCCCCAGTGCACACCCTTGAGCATTTAGAAGCAGGGTAGCCTCCAGCTTTCCTAATTTCCCCTTACCACAGCCTAGTGAAATAGGTCAGGGCAGTGTAGCTCTCTTACTTTGGAAGGTTTTGGTCTTCCTAAGAACTATCACATGAATGTCAGAGCAAGGTGAGAAGGATTCTAATTCTGTGGAGCCCACTGGTCGTTCAGCACTATTTGTGCTAAGTTCTAGTTGATATATGCTTATCACATGTGGTTTCAGAAAAAGGAAAAAAAGAGTTTCAGAGGAATTCAACTTGCACTATTTATTACACTATTTATTACAACATACAATGTTCTGAAAACCTCATTAGAACATCATTTTAGGGTTCAAGTCACACAACTACACAAACACACTTTCCAGTACTTTTGTAACAAGTTTGGATAAAATTCAAGCTAGATCAAGTTCATAGTCAGAAGTTGAATTGTTATATACACAAATTAAGCAACGTCTACACTTATACCACATGCTAGTGAAAACATACAATAGTCAACAGTGACCATGGAATATTTTTACAGTAGAGTTTAGGGTAGAGAACTGGAATGTTTAGTGGACAGGAGAAACATGTTTGCATGGCAAGCATGTTTTTTTTTTTTTATTTGAGGTGTATTTTATAATTCAATTAAAGGAATACTTTCCATTTCCCGAGGCTTTTGTTTCACACCTTATTAACATTGAGAAATGTCAAGGGTCTGTATTCAAAAACATAAGTAGAAGTCATAGTCCAGTCATATAGCATTAAAGAGCAAAGTGTTTATCGGGTAAATTTTATTTAGTAGGTACTCAACTCTGCCCAAGCTTTATCCACAAAGTATAGGATATTTTAAGGCTTAGTGAATTGTTTAGATTAGTTAAATTTAGGTGTAGGTTTTGGTGGAAATGGTAATACAATTGAACTAATTGGGAATATAAAATGTTAATTGTTTTATTTATAATTTGTATTGGGTTAAGGTATACAAATGGCCTATATATTTTTTCTGAATTACACAACATCACATTATAACACTTTCTTTTACTTGTAGGACAATTTAAAGGAACTAAGCTTAAATTTCCTTCCCAAATAAGTAGCATACAGTCAATGAGAAACAGTTTGGGTAAATTTAATGAAAGCTTATGCCTTGGCTCCTGTTTATGGGTATGTGTAATACAACTTAGGCATCTATAGGTCAAAACATAAAAACCTAAAAAAAAAAAAAAAAAAAAAAAGAGGGAGGTGGGAGGTGGGGTACTATCCTTTCTGGGATACAAATGGAAAACTCTGTGTTCCAATCCTATTGATAAATTTTCAATTTTTCTGATCTTGAAACTAACAATGGGAGGAGAATTTTATGTTCCCACAGGTAAAAATCACCAATCTAAATGCCTGAAAACATACAACTTATGGCTATGCAGGATGGACTGGGAAATGCCAGCAGAGAGGTTGACCCATCTGAACATTAAAGAAAGAGGAACCTCAGACTGCCTGAGTCACAGACACTGAGCATCTCTCTGAATACTATTGGGGTTAACTGTTTATAATGGGCCCTAATGAAGTTTACCTTCCAGATACTGAGAAACCTTCCTACCTCTCCCCTTTATAGGAAAAAGAAAAACATGATGGTAATGAAACCACTCCCTAACTGTAAACTAGAGCCAATTGTTACAGTGGTAATTTCCTATAAAACAGGCATAACGTATTAACTGATTGATAGGCATAGGAACTGTGAAAGGATATTTCTCTATCTAGAGCCAAATTCAATAGTAAAGTGTTTATAAGTTGTGTAATTAAGCAAAATATATTACTACAGGAAAGCTCTGACATCAGCAATGAATTATTCTGCCTAGGAGATGTTGGCTAGGGGATTCAACCCCCCCCCCCCAAATTATAAAGGCCTTTTGCCTATAAGTGGGATATATGCAAGGAGAAAGGCAGTAAGTCCCTGTTGTCGAAGACCTGGTGTGAGCATAAAAAATGTTATGAGACGTCACTTGCTAGCGTACAACTGGCCTCTGAAATGCCAGAGAGCGTTACCAAAGGCCACTAAAGCAATACAGCAAAATATTGGTCTCCCTGAGACAAGCAAGACTCCTCCGTCAATATCAGCTACACCTCAACAGCCTGGAGATACTGTGCAACAGTGGCAGCCAAGTGTCTATATATATCCCAAATCTATTTGGCTATTAGCTCTCTCCTTGGAGGAATAACTCACAGCGGATGCCACAAGCTTATGTCCTCTAGTGGTTAGGAGATGTTATAAGCCACAATAAGAACTTGTCACCCTTTATAGAGAAACCACAGTTTGCGGATTAGCATACCATCCAAGCATCTGTGTCTATGCTCACAGCTTAGCTTGACATAATAATTGGTACTGCTTAAATGCCTGTACATCCAATAGCTTGTGCTTTGTTAGTATGACTAAAAAGGGTATCACTGGAAAAGCTGTCAACCCATGAAGGGAAACAACCTGAACAGACTGGAGTCCAAAATGACAACTCCAAAGAAGTTTTCTTCTCACCCACTTGTGCCCCTTTCCCAAAGCCCAGGGAACAAACTGCGGAAGAGGAGGCCTGGTAGATTGTAAGGGCTGCAGAGAGATAGGGGTGAATCGTGAGACTTGTGCATACAAGCTTCTCCAACTGGACTATGGGAACCTTGGGTTGTTCAAAATTTGGACATAGATACTTGCAAAATGCACCAATTACCTAATTGTATGCCATACTGAGTAACATCAATGTTATCTGCAAACAACTGTGTCATTATATTGTAGAATCCCTTAAAAAAAAAACATTATTTCATTTTCCTCAGAGTAAGTGGAAGATTGATAGATAATATTTGTGTGTGGAATTCAAGTTCTCTCTTTTCACTGAAGCTGGCCCTTGATGCCAGAACTGTTGAGAGTTAAAGCCATTTAGGAAAACAAGAAGCAAAGTGCAAGGACTGAAGTTTTGACCGATGATCTGGTTGGTTCTTCAGGCCTCTAATTCCTCATCCCTATTTCCTTAGCCTGAAAAGTATCCAGGAAGTGATGCTGTGGCAAGCATAATGTAGCTATGAAAAGAAAAAAAGTTGAAAGTCTGGAAAGAGAAAGATCATGGAGATACATGTACCAGCCCCAGCCCGCAGTAGCTACATGATCTTACAGTTCCCCCCAAACTCCAGGGACCCCCCCAGGCAGTGACTGCTTTCTTTTTTCTTTTGGTCTTTTTGGGACAGGGTTTCCCTGTAGCCCCAGTTGTTCTGGAACTTACTATGTAGACCAGGCTGGCCTTGTACTCATAGAGATCTGCCTGCCTCTGCCTCCTGAGTGCTGGGATTAAAGGCATGTGCCACCACGCCCGGCTGTGACTACTTTCTTATACTCCCCTCTGCCCACCGAGGTACAGCAGGCATCCTCCTATGACTTAGGTTACCTAGGTTACCATCACTGTCAGTCCCTCTTCACTACACCCCTGGGTTTGCTGCTCATCTCTGCAGACGGCAACACCCAGAGTTCCTCCTGGGTGTAGACGGCCATAGTCCTTGGCTACTTCCTCCTGGGTGTAGATGGCCATAGTCCTTGGCTAATTCCTCTCATTACTTGAAAACTTTAGCTTTTGTTTATTTGATTTACACTGATAATAAATATTTAGGTATGTGGTATCCTCACAGATAATCCTTTTGATGTCTACTCTTGAAGTTCTTCTCTTAATATTCTTGTCCTGTCCCCTTAACATTAGTCACAGATTCCTATGGACCTACATTCTATTTGCCTCAGCGTTACCAACACCTAGTTCATGACAATTTCAAGCATCATATGCCATGAGTTCCTTCTCTCTTTCCAACTTGTTCCATTTGGAACTTGGCTTAGCTATTCTTCTGACCCTACTGGGGGAAAAAAAAAATCAATCTATTGATTTTACTATTTCATTGCTTTTCACCCCCTTTATTCATATTTGTTTATTTATTTGGGGATAGGGTGTGAGTAATGGTGCACGGCTGCAAGTCAGAGGACAGCTTTTATAACATATAGGAGTCAGTTCTCTCCCCTTCTATGTGGGTTCCAGGAATAAAACCCAGGTCATCAGACTTGGTGGCAAACGCCCTTATTGACTAAGCCATCTCCTTAGCCCAAAGTATAGCCCAGGGTGGCCTGGAACTCATGATTCTCTGCCACTCTCTGTTCGGCAGACCCCACTGGTGTGTGTGATACCAGAACCAGCACACCCTTTTCATATTTTTCTGTATTTTTGTGAGATAAGGTTCTCTCTGGCCTGGACCTCTGTATGTAGACCAGGCTAGCCTTGAACTCAGAGGTCTGTCCACTTCTCCCTCCTGAGTGTGGAATTAAAGGTGTGTGCACCACACTCAGTGAATTCCCATTTATATTCCTGTTTCTCTCTTCATTGAACTTAGGTTCCATAGTCTTCCCTTATCTGTATCATCTTCATCATCTTCACTTCACTGAATGCACCTTGGGAATCCTAACTGCACTAATTCAACCCAGTGCCCTTTGTGCTGATTGTTACCCAGAGGTGGTGGGAAAAAAACCCTCAGAACCTCAAACCCAGCATGCTTCCTGTTAGGCTCTCAGAGGTGCCTAACAGCCCACCCACAGCCCCTTCCCTCCACCACTCTTCTAGGTGAATATGTCATCTCTTTTCCCTGTGATGGCTAATCTTGACTGGCTTGATTGACAGGGAAATACCTATGAGATTAGTAAAATCCTTCTCTGGATATGTTTGTGAGGGTGCTTGCAGACCGAATTAACTAGGGCTGGGAAGCCCCACCCTGAATATGGTGGCGTCATCCCACAGGCTGGGAGCCCACGTGGACAAAGCAGAGAGTATCTGCTTCCTGACCACTAGTGTGGCCCGTGTTTCCCCACCTAGCCTTCCTCACCATCGTGGACACAGACCTTTGACACTTTGCTCCAAACATGTCTTTGCCTTAGGTTGTTCCAGCTGGGGATTTTGTCAGAGCAATGCAAAGTCAAAGATACTCCTCACAAATATATATTGCCCCAGCTAAAACAAAACACCTTGCTTTTTGAACAAGATTGTCTTGCTGGGCGTGGTGGCGCACGCCTTTAATCCTAGCACTTGGGAGGCAGAGGCAGGCGGATCTTTGTGAGTTCAAGGCCATCCTGGTCTACAGAGTGAGTTCCAGGTCAGCTGGGGCTACAGGGAGACCCTGTCTCAAAAAGACCAAAAAAAAAAAAAAAAGAAAAAAAAAAAGATTGTCTTTTTTTATTTTTTGAAATATAATCCAGGCGGCCTCAATCCCATAGAGATCTGCTTGCCTTGCCTCAATGTTTGGATAAAGCATGTGTTGTGATTAAAAGCATGAGTTACCCTCCTTGGGTTCATTTTAATTTCTAAAATTATGTGTGTATATGTGTATCTGCCTGTGAGTATATGCACGTGAATGGAGGTGACTTCTGAGGTGGGTCCCAGAAGCTAGCAGCTGGAGTTAAAGGTGGTTGTGAGATACCCAGTGTGGGTGCTGGGAACTGAACCCTGGTCTTCTGCAAGAGCGGTGTGCTTTTTATCACTGAACCCAAGAAATACCTTTGAAATTATTTTACTCTGTCCACTGCTTCATCTCTTTTAAAAATGAAAAACTCATTCAAAGAGATTGACATTAGCATTTACTAGTTTTCCAACTAAATGTGCATTAATGTCTGGGGAATCACAACCAAATTCTAAATCAGAAGTGTGTGTCAGTGTATACAGGGTAGACATGGAGAAGGTAAGCTCAGTCTGAGCCAGCTGGTCTCACAAAGTCATTGTCTTCTTTTTTTTTTAAATTTTTTTTTATTATTATTTATTTATTTTTGTATGTGTATGAATGTACTGTCTGCATGCAGGTCTGTGCACCCATGTCGTGCAATGCCGCGGAGGTCAGAAGAGGGTCTCGGATTCCCCTGGAACTGGAGTTCTCCTGGAATTGGAGTTACAGACGGTTTTAGCCGCCATGTGGGTGCTGGGGATCGAACCCGGGTCCTCTGCAAGAGCGTCGGTGCTCTTAACCGCTAGGCTATCTCTCCAGCCCCAGTCATTGTCTTCTTAGGTCTCACCTCATCACATGTTACATCAAAATTCTTCTCAAAGATCAAGCTTAAAAGGAATTCAAAAACCAAAGAGTGGTTTTGATTTTGTTAATGCTATCTTGCTGTATATGTATCTTGTCCATAGACATGGAAACATTTGGCCAACCTTGCTAGCATTTTTTGGGGGGGGGTAGCTTTTCAGGGTATTGATGAAAAAAGAACTGAGTGTGGGCAGGCAGGGTGAGGGGTCAAGGCACAGCCTTCTATTGGAAATATTTCTCACTTTTTAGAATAGACTGAATGTATTCCTTTAAGTAGCTCCTGGATGGCCTTAAGTCACATGAAGAGTGTTTATTCACTTTGCTTACAGCTTTCTTAAAGCGTAGCAGCTAAAATGAAATCATTGCTTTCATACCATTTTTTATGGTGTTTCTTGAAAGAATATTTTCAACTGAATGCCACCCACCTTGATGTACAAGGGACTCAAACAGAAGGGAAAAAAATAAGTCAGAGAAAAATTCCATGAATAAATGGAGCAAATTAGAAAGTCAAAGAAAGCTCTCTAGTAAAAGAACAAACAAAAAATAGAAAGAAAAAGAAAAAAGAACCCTTGCAGAGTTGAATTTTCTAGGGTAGCAGGTAATAAATTAGCTACCCTAGTGAAGGATGCCTGCCTGAATCCAGCCAGACTTTGTTTCCTATTCTCCTGAGGAAAACTCAAATTAAAATGGTTTTATGCTTCTTACACATTTTGTCTCTCCAGTTATAACATTTCACAATGTAACTGAACACCTTACCAGTTCACCAATGTGGAAATGAACATACTTCAGTAGTAAAGAGAAGCAAAATTGCTGTTGAAACAGTCTTTCTCAGAAAAACCATTAGGGATAAAGGTTTTGAAAACCACTTGAGAGTCACGTTGATTTCTAGCTTTGCATTTTATGTATTTGTGACTTCTGTATTTACTTATTCATTTTTTCCCCAGAAAAATTCAGCATCAAAGTCATTCCTTGAGGCCATGTATAAAAACGTGAAAACCAAGTTGAACAAGAATAAACAAAAGCCATGTGTATATGAGTGGCCTGGTAGAGACGTGATTCAGAGATGCTGTCTTTAGAAGTCTTTTTAAAGACAGAACTGAAAAGTGACCCAGATATCATCATTTCTGAACATTGGCTTGATTCTTCAGAGAGAAGGTGATACTCTAACTGACCCTTGTATCCTTGAGAATCCTTCATGCTAAGAGGGAACAATACAGAGATGATTTAGTTTCTTTCTTTCTTTTTTTTTTTCTTTTCACTTTATTTTTTGTCTCGTGCCAGTACCCTTCTCTTCCCTTTGGCGCTTCTTGAGTCAGCAAAAGCCTTTCAAAACACTTCTTGAGCTGGAGGTTTACAATGAGCAGAGGTCAGAGTTCTGGCAAGAACTCAGTTCTGTGTCTTCCCTGTGGGGGAGAGGAAAGGGGAGACAATTCCATGCAGCTATTTCAGCCAAAATAAGTTATTTTTTTAGTCTGTTTAAATAAGATATTTTTCCAAACTTCCTATCTATAAAACTTTATGTAAATCTTGAGAAAGTATTTCTGTAGAAACCAGATTTCCTGACAGTCGCTTTGTATAATTCATTGACTGGGTATGTAGGGATCTTTTATCCAACATAAAACATCTTTTATTAAAATCTTTGTACCAAAGGTAAAATAGAGAAAATGTATTTGTGAGTCCCAAGCTAAGTATGTTTTTACCATCTTATTTTGGTAAAATGTTTTAGTCATACGGAGTTGTCTAAAGTATTATCACAGACATCTGTGCTTCTGACACTCCGCGCTAAGAAGCTAAACACACCAGGGCCGAGTACGTGGCTCGGCTGGTGACTTGCTTGCTATGTAAATACAAGGACCTGAGTTCAGATCTCGAGCATCCAAACAAAAGGTGGGGTACAGCACCATGTACCTGTGACCCTAACACTGGGGATGAGGTGGATGCTAGGAGGTGCTTGGCCAAGCTAGTCAGGCCAAATTAGTGAGCTTCAGATACAGTGAATGACTGTCTCAAAAAAATTATAGAGTGATAGAGGAAGACATCCAATGTTGAGCTTTGGTTTCCACAGCCATGTGCAGTGTGTGTGTGTGTGTGTGTGCGCATGCGCACGCGCGCGTGAGCCAAAGACAGAATCTTCTGGGAAGAGAGTCAGTGATGCATTTAAATTAATTCGATGGGAGCAACATTCCCAGATTCTCCTCCTTAGATAGAGTTCTGTTCCCTGGGGCCAATTCTGCAGCCATAACTGTTCGTCAGGTTTTGGCCCCTAGAGTAGGAGAACCATGGAATAAGGAATTTATAAAAATTTGGCCTTCCCAGTGGTAGGCAGGCTGGAGCCATTAGGGTCTACAAAGAAGGAGTTGGAGGATCAAAGACTATTTACTTAAACAAACTTAAATCCAGACCTATCCAGAGGCCAGATGTGAACACGAAGCGGAGGTGGCAGAGAGAACAGGCCAGGCCAGTGTCTCTACATCCTGCGGTGAGCCTGTAGCCACCACTGACCAGCAGGCCATTTGGCAGGAAGAAAAGCCAGACATGGGGCAGAAGTGGGACCTGCTGGACCTCTGCTTCTACAGACAGTAACTCTCAAGGGGCAATGGCTGTGTGACCATCTGCTTTCTAAAGATTGTGCCAATTTCTGTCTGAGCCAGTTCTAACTTAAAACCACATGGAAAGGGGCATTCTGGGAAATAGAGTTCTAACTTATCTGAGCTGATATAAAATAAAACCACTACTTTTTCTTAGCTTTGTTTCCTGGTTTGATTGCTGAGTCAAGACGTATTCTGTAGACTCAGGGTTCGTCATTTGTCTAGTCTGGATTTGTCTGATACATTTCTTTTTTTGTTTTGAATATATTGAATATACATACTATACATACATATATGGATGGAAAGAAGAGAGAGAGAGATCTACTGCTCTTTTAACTTTATGTCTAAGTTAGGCTTGTCTTTATCACTCAAATACCAGGCTTTCTTATTGTATCTGTTTCCTTCCCAGTATCTAACTTCAGCCTGTGTAGGATATTTGTTATATTTGTGGGGCTGCCAGAATTGTTTGAACACATTTTCCACATTATGAATTCTTTTATTTTAATATTTTATAATTATTATTTTTTATTTTATGTGTTTGAGTGTAATGACTGCATGTCATGCAATGCCCTTGGAGGTCAGATGAGGGCATTAGATCCCCTGGAATTGGAGCCATAAATGGATGTCAGCTGCCATGTGGGTGTTGGAAATCAAACCCAGGTCCTCTGCAAGAGCAGCCAGTGCTCCTGACCACGGAGCCATCTCTCCAGCCCCTACACATTATACATTCCTGCATTCCAAAACATAAGCCGTAACTCATCTTCCCAGCCTCCAGTGCGTGGCTATCAGCCTCATGAGACTGGTATTAAGAGTTGGAAGTGGTAGAGGAAATCCTCTGAAAGTATGTTCTATGTTGGGCATCTCCAGGGAAAGAAGGGGCACCCATTTCTCTCCCTAGGCCCAGAGATGTTAGAAGCACAGTTGTAAGCCTATTGCTATCTTGATTACTCACAGTTCCTGGACATAGAATCTCTAAGGTGATTCCATGGACCTTCTAATTAATGGTTCTAGGAACAATCTAGCATCCTTTGGTGTAAACATGTCTGAACTTTTAGTGTACATGTGAAGTAGGAATAGAAAGAGGCCCCACATTCTGTATTAATTAATTTAAAATTGTGTATGTATGTTTGTGTCATGTATGTAGAGGTGTGCATGTTGATATGCATACCTGTATGAGCGCGTGTGGTGGCCAGAGGTTGACAATGGTGTCTTCCTCTATTTTTCTCCATCTCATCTTTTGAGGCAGAGTTCCTCAATGAGCTTAGAGCTTACCCACTGGTTAGACTGATTGACCAGCAAGCTCTGGGAATCTGACTATTTCAGCACCTTAAGCACTAGGGCTACAGATAGATGTGTGCTACCATGCTTTCTTCTACATGGGATGGTGCTAGAGATGTGAACTCAGGTCCTCTGATTTACATGCCAGACACTTTGCTGATGGAGCCATCTCTGCAGCCCCCGGACTCTGTGTGTTTCTAACAGGTTTCTCTATGATAACAAAACTGAGTCCCGTCTTCAGCTGTGCTACTTTCCTGTCACTAGTGCTAAAGCAGAACAGTTGGTGACAATACCTAAACTTCAACTGTTGAGTCTGGAATTGGGTGGGCATTGTGGCTGGAGACCTGGGGTGCCCTTGGGTTTCTAAGGTTTTAGTGCAGCGAATCTCTTAGTACCCCCAAAGTCAAATGTGAAAATTATTTCTTCTCTTTTGTGAGGGAAGAAGGATTTCTTACAATTTCTTCTTATTTCATTACCTGTTTGGCAATGCTACAGGACTTGGAGCTCGGCCTACACTTCATCGACTCCTAAATTTCTAGATTTATCTTAAAACTCATCCAGGAATGCCAGGATTTTATTTATTTATTTTAAAAAATTTGATTGTGTGTGTGTGTGTGTGTGTGTGTGTGTGTATGCACAAATGTCTGGGGGGACAAAGATCAATGTCAGTTGTCTTCGTCATTGCTTTTCATCTTGTTTTTCTGAGACAGGGTCTCATGCTGAATCTGGAGCTCACTAACTCAGCAGAACTTGCTGGCCTCTTCCTGAACCCTGGGGTTACAGCCTGACCTAGAGTGCTGGCTGGCTTTTATTGAGTGTAGGTGCTGAGGGCCCCACGTCCAGCCCTCATACTTGCAGGGCAGTGCTTTACTGAGCAAGCCATATCCCCAGGCCCAGAACTCCAGTTTGTATATTCAGGTTGTATATTCAGTTTGTATATTCAGGTTGTATATCAATTCAACATCTTGGAACTCTCATTGCTTTTGTAGGTTTTACGCAATGTTTGCTGGTCTCCTGGTGTTTTCTCCAAACCTGTTCCAGCCAGTATCTTTATCATCTCAATGACAGTCTCTCCATTACAGCAACTGCTCATGTTGACGCTCTGGAGACAACCAGACTCTTTCTTTTGCAACTCACGTGCAATTCATCAACACCTACGCTCTTTCACAGTGAACCGCATGTCCCTCCCCACTTGTAAGTGCCCCAAGCGTCTTTCCCGCCTTGCCTGTTTTTACTGTCCTTTTCTCTTCGTCAAGGTCTGATTTTCACTTTTGACTCCTTTGACTTTCCTCAGAGTTAGCTCTAGTCAGGCTGGTTTTGCTCTTTCTCACCCTAGTCAGACATTTACCTCAGGACCTATGAACTGGCTGCTTCCACCGTCTGGAATGTTTTCCCTCAGGTTTCCCATAGTTTGCTAGCACAGTCCGTTTGCATTTTACTCAAATAACGAATTTCTCAGTGATGTCTTCATTGGTCATCCTATCTAAAATTCATTCCTTTTCTTAACCTTGTCCATCATCTTTGTCTACCCCAGCTCTGTCCTTGTATTTGATACTATCTATGACATTAAATATTTCCTTTGTCTTGTATAACATCCATTTTTCTCTGGAGAGTGTAAACTCCACAGAGACATTGTTTATTGCTCTGTCCACAGTGCCTATCAACATGCTCTGTGCAGAACATAGTAGGTGCTCACTGAGTGAGTCAACCAAAGAGAAGAGGGATTGTTTCAAGAATAAATCAGCTTCCTGTCCTTTAAGCAGAACTAGTCACAATGGCAGCTATCACAGTTGGTGGGTAGGAACCTCTGAGAATATGTGGTAAGAAAGTAGCTGGTTTCAAGGTTCCATTCACTTCCTGAATGGAACCTTGAAAGCTTGTTAAGGAGAGGGTGCCTGTGCTCACTGCCTGATGTACTGTGTAGTGATCATTAGAAGTGGCAGCATATCTTCAGGACTATGTTGCTTGAGAGGCCGGAGAAGTTCAGTGAGAGCCGAATGCCGCTGCCTCAGAATTGGCATTAAGCTGCCATACTTATGGTTATTTAACATTCTTTATTGTATCACTCCGGGAACTTGAGAAATGCCAAACCTATAAAATGAAGAAATCAAAATTCAGCAATTCTTCTCCATTCAAAGTTAGATGAGCTCATATAGCATATTCTGTCTTGTACTTTATTTTTGTTTTGCTAATTTATCCAAAATATTTCATTTTATCAATAAACATTTGAAACATCATTCCAAATGTCTGTAAAACCTTTCACTTTATGTATATTATATAATTTATTTTCCAGTTGTTAGAGTTTACACCATTTCTTTATTTAAAATATGAAATAATACAATGCCGTTTCCTATAATTTCTTTAGGATATATTCCACAGAATTCCAATATCAGTGAAAAGCATAATTATTTTTAAATCCAAAAGTATGCACTACTAATATAGAATACTTTTATTTTATTTTATTTTTATTTTTTTATTTTTTGGTCTTTTTGAGACAGGGTCTCCCTGTGGTCCCAGCTGGCCTAGAACTCACTCTGTAGACCAGGCTGGCCTTGAACTCACTCTGTAGACCAGGCTGGCCTTGAACTCACTCTGTAGACCAGGCTGGCCTTGAATTCACAGTCTCCAGAGTGCGAGTGCTAGGATTAAAGGTGCAAGCCACCACGCCTGGCAGAATATATTTTCTAGAAAGGCTATGCCAATTAACTTAGTAAGAGAATGGATATATTAATAGCAGACAATTTCCACCAGCTACTTAATTAGAAAAAAATATACTTTTCACATTTTATAGTGTGGTGCTCTTGACTCTGGTTCTTCCTGGTGACTAGGTTAGTGTCTAACATCCTTGGTTCCACTGTCCTGGCTCCTCTGTCATTAGGAAGGACTTGCAGGTGGCATGCGGGATGCTGGAGAGTTGTTCTGCCTCCTTCATGTGGTTTTATTTTATTTTTTAATTTTTTTTGAATTATTTTTGTATGTGTATGAATGCACTGTCTGCATGTAGGTTTGTGCACCCATGTCGTGCAATGCCGCGGAGGTCAGAAGAGGGTCTCGGATTTCCCTGGAACTGGAGTTCTCCTGGAATTGGAGTTACAGATGGCTCTTAGCCGCCATGTGGGTGCCAGAGATCGAACCCAGGTCCTCTGCAAGAGCGGTTGGCACTCTTAACCGCTAGGCTATCTCTCCAGCCCCCTCATGTGGTTTTATAGTTATCACTAGGAACTTCTCTTGCATGATGTGAAATGAAAATGTTTTCTGCTCTACTCTGCTGGTAAATCTTTAAAGAGAGTATATAAAAGAGTTCTGTGTGCTGGTGCTGCCCCAGTGCAAGCAAGCTTGGGACACCTCAGAAAGCCCAAGAAAGCTAGCTGTTATAGCGTGGGCTAAATGTCTTCTCATCTTTAGAAGATAGCATTAACCCATTAATGCTAGCTTCACTGTGAGGCAGGCACAGCTAGTTAAGAATAATTAACTAATAATTATAAAGTCCTTTTAAAATAAAAATGTTATTTAAATGCTACATACCAAATCATAAAAGGCAAATAAATATTATTGCCTCTATTTTATAGATTGGGGAACCGAGTCATGGGTATTAAGTATTACATAATTACTCATTGTGGACAGCATAACTAAGGCTACGGATGAATTCATAATTACAACTCAGTCTTCCTTTGGTCCAATATTTGGACCAGATCTTTGGCAATCACATTAGGTACTGAGAACTACTGGGGCTTGAAATACCCTGCAAATTGGCAACAAAACAGCAAGTTAATATTTTACTAAAATTATTTTTATTTTATGTGAATGAGTGTGTGTGTGTGTGTGTGTGTGTGTGTGTGTACCACATGTGTTTCTGGTGCCCATGGAGACCAAAAGAGAGTGTTAGATCCTCCGGAACCATAGCTGTGATCTACCCAATGTGGGTGCTGGGAACTGGACCCTCTGCAAGAACAGCAAGTTCTCTTAACTGCTTGAGACATCACTTAACACCCCCTCCCCATAGTGTTTTTATTATGGTAGAGTTATCTCTGAGCTTCTATTATTCATCTATCTATCGTTAGCTATCTCTATTTATCTATCTATCTATCTATTTATCTATCTATCTATCATCTATCTATAAATAATATATTAGTTATAAATTATGGAATATATAATGTGTTTTTGCTATGGCAACAATTTTTCCTCCAAGCTAATATATATATATATATAATCATTATTTATATAATATATATATTAAATAAATATAATATATAAAATAATCATTATTATGGGAAAGATAAATTATATAACATATTATTGCATACATATGGAAGCTCATATATATATATATGAGCTTCCATATGTATGCAATAATATGTTATATAATTTATCTTTCCCATAATAATGATTATTTTTGACATTTGTATCACTCATTGAAAGACATCCATGATAACATGAATTGTTCCTTATTTTATGTATCTTCAGTGTTTGGCTTTTGGGCACATTGTAGGTGTTAAATAAAATCTTACTATAAAAAAGAATAAATCATCAGAAATGTGGTAGAGTTATCACCCTAATTGATTTCAAATTATGATAATCCTACAAAGTTAAAACATCAAAATACAGGCTTGCAAAAAGGAGACACTGACCAATGGACTAGAAAAAGGCAGCTCAGTAGTAAAGCAACCTATCTGTGGCCAACTTCCCGTAGATGCGCCAACCACACACGATTGAGGAATGACCATCTCTTTGACAAATGGTGCTAGGAAAACTGATATCCACATGTAGGATCAAATCAGGTCTTATCATATACAAAATATAGCTAAAAGTTAAATGGATGGATGCAGATGTAAAAAATAGTAGAAAAAAAGCAAGCTCAGGAGACCTATCACGCTTTACACAGGAGGAAGCAGACCGAAAGAGTTGGTGGGCTTTGAATCCTCCAGTTAGAGTAGGGACCATGGGCATGGCTGTAGGGGTGGTCTCTAGGTGCCTAGTTCCTAGCCTTAACATGATTGGGGATGGAGACCAGTAATGTGAACATGGAGATAAGAGTGAATGGGGCAAGGGTAGTATGGGCCTAGAACTTGTTGGTTTGCACATCAAAAATCTCATTAAAGAGAAGGAAGGGTTTTTTTGCTTATTGCTAGGAATTAGCTCACCCTGGGAAGAAACAAACCTACCGGGGTTCTGAAGTTCCTGAGACATCATATATCTTAAGATATTGAAAATTAGGAAACATGAAGCACACACGGCCTCTCTCTGCTTTTTATCGTATTTGTCCAGTGCAGAGCAGGACTCCAATATTACGCACTTAGAACCTGTGGTAGCAGAAGGACACAGGAGCCATCTCTCTAGCACCAGGAAATGTTCATTTTAATTAAGGAAATAATGATTAAATTCTAAGAGACTTAAACTTGTATTGCACTATAGTAAAAGATGTGAAATAAAAGAAAAACTGCAGCTGAGTTAATGACCCAGTGAGAAGAAGGGAGTTCAGAAGGATTTTTTTCTCCCAAGAACAGCTGTGCAGGGCCAGGTGTTCCACAGAAGGAAGGCAATGAAACTTTGTCATCTTAACCACCTGCTTCACCTACAATAGTCTCAGGACAGTTTATGACCCAGCAACACCTTTTGGGGTGATAACACAGGCATGTAATTAAACAAAGGAGAAGGTCTGGGTTTCAGTCTGATGGGAACTTTTGAAAATGTTCAGCCAGTATGAGGTAGAATATACCTGCATCAGTTTTCCACTCACAGAAAATGAATAATGAGCGAAGTTGAATCCATTAAGAAAGTAAAAATGATTCCACATTTTCCCTGGATAAACCATAAATATTTTACACTGATTGGATTGTTTTTTGGTATATATTTTCATCCCAGGTCAAAAGAATACAGGAGATTGCCGGCATGGTGGCGCACGCCTTTAAGGTCCTACACTTGGGAGCAGATGCAGGTGTAGCTTTGGGAGTCAAGGCCAGCCTGGTCTACAGAGTGAGTTCCAGGACAGCTGGGGCTATAGGGAAACCCTGTCTCGAAAAGACAAATAAAATAAAATAAAATAAAAGAAAAAGAATACAGGAGGAAAAGTTGTTGATTAGAAAACCGCTGACTGCTCTTGCAGAGGACCCGGGTTTGATCCCCAGCACCCACATGGAGGCTGAGAACCGTCTCTAACTCCAGTACCAGGGGAATCTGAGACCCTCTTCTGAGCTCCTCGGCATTGCATGACACGGGTGCACAAACCTACATGCAGACAGTACATTTGTACACATACAAAAATAAATAAAAAAAATTAAAAAAAGAAAACCTACTGCTTATAAAAGAGGACTAAAGAGGAGAAATAAATTCTACATGAATTGACAGATTACCCCAGAGCAGGATGGCGGATTTTAGAAAAGATCACATGGTTCTTTCTCTGAAATCATTAGGAGATAAACCAAGCTCTCAGCTGCTGCTTCTGTGAAGCTGAATCATCCCAGTTAGACAGAACACTGCTCAAGGAGTGGTAAAAACAGGATTGTAACCAAAATGGTACTAGCCAATTCATCTGTACACACATAACCTCATTTGATGATCAGAACTAGTGTATTGAATAGGCTATTGTTTTGAGCACAAATGATGAAGGTCAAAGGTTTCTATGACAACCCAAGTGCAGTATAAATAGTTTAACTGTAATCAACTAACCCAAGATTCAAGTTCATGTCTTGTTCTTGCTATGGCTCATGCTCCACCAACTACAATGTTCTAACCCTATCGCCCACTGGAGAACAAAATGTTTGGTTTCAAAATTTAAAGGCATTCCAAAATTACACAGAGATTATTGATGCATTTTAGCAACCTTTTCTTTTTGGATTTTAGGGCTAGGAACAAAAAAATGGATTTGGCACCTAAAACACTGGTGAGTTTTGATCTGTGATAGGGAGAATTCAATCCAGATCTAACTTGCTGTGGTTCCATCATCTCTGCCTGTGGCACCCAGCTTGATGTTTTCCTTGTGATCTATTACAACTTGTAATGCACAGCTGTTAAATTTATTGACCTCTTCTTTGAAGAGGGCCAGTGGGAGATGTAAAATTAGAAGACCAGTCTTTGTTATGTTTCCTAGAAGTAATAAACCATTATACCTTCTCCCTTGCAGAATTTCAGTTCTCATCCATTTACCCACCCCATATACCCACCACCCACCTACCTTCCCATCCATCCATCCACCTACATATCTACTCACCCACCCATCCACACACATCCATCCACCTGTCCTCCCATCCACTCACTCACCCAAGCAACCATACATCCATACATCCATCCACATATCCATCCATCCATTCTTCCATCCACACATCCATCCATCCACTTAACCAACCACACATCCATCCATCCACCCATCCATCCATCTATCCACCCATCCATATATCCATCCATCCATCCACACACATCCATCCATCCATCCATCCATCCACACATCCACCCATCCATCCATCCATCCATCCACACATCCATCTATCCATCCTTCCATCCACACACCCACCCATCCACACGTTCATCCATCCACCCATCCACACATCCATCCATCCACACATCCATCCATTCACCCATCCATCCATCCATCCATCCATCCATCCACACATCCATCCATCCATCCACACATCCATCCATCCATCCACCCACACATCCATCCACCCATCCACCCACACATCCATCCATCCATCCATCCATCCATCCACCCACCCACACATCCATCCATCCATCCATCCATCCATCCATCCATCCATCCATCCAAAGAGGAGAAGGCCCTCCAAGTGCTCTACCTAGTGCTTAGCTTTGCTGATTCAGTGGCTCTATCTCAGTCTTCTGTCAGAATCTCAGTTGTGCAGCTGGGCTAAATGAGCATGCTCTTGATTTTGTATGAACTCCCATTCATCTTGAATTTAGAAAAAGAATGTCTTTCTAACATGTTTTGGAAGTAACTCTAAAAAGCAAATGGGTACTAACCTCCCTCCAAGGTCAAGGGCAGCAGTATAATGCACAGCTTGAGTCCTGCTGGGATTTCACTGAGGCAAAGACCCCTAACACTGTTCTGGGAAAAAACATTCTTACAAAGGGATCACTGCTGGGTTTCATATCCTGGGATGAGATGCAGCTTGATGTACAACAAATAAAAAATCCTAAGTGGGCCAAAGGGATAGAGAACCAGTCAAAGAAAACTGAAAGGTTAAATCTGTTTTAAGGATATACATGCCTGAGGGGAGTTTGTGCAGGGCAATAGAGGGTTCCCATTTAGTTTTGTCCCTCTATGTGCTATTGGATTCCACCAAACAGTCTTGTAAGATGTAGTCTGTTTCCCAGGTATTCTTGTTCCCTTCCTGTTGCAATTATAAGACACTCTGATTGAAAGCAACTTAGGGGAGAAAGGGAGATTTATTTGCTTATAAATGCAGGTGATCACTGAGGGAGGTCTCAGGGCAGAGGCTCAAGTGGGACCTGGAAAGGAGGAAGCTCAGAGGACCACAGTTGCTGGCTGCTTCTCGGGCTCACGCCTAGATAACTTCACACAACACACCACGGTCAATGCCCAGGGAATGGTGCTGCCTATGGTGGTATGGACCCTCCTGCCTTAATTACCAATAACGACGATCCCCCAAAGAGAGACTAACAGGCCAAGTTGATCTGAGCAAGCCCTTGATTCTGACCCCCCTCAGGGGACTCTAGGCTGTGTTACATTGACAGTATATATTCATATTATAGAGTAATATAAAATTAAAGGGAAAAATGTAAACTCCTAAACATATATTGTAGTTAACATCCAGTTTATTCCTGGAGGACATAATTCTAGTACATATATGACATTTATATAGGCATATTTTGGGCAATACAATTGGGAGGGAACCACCACAACATAAGGACATGGTCAAAGAATGGACTGATATAGTTTAATTCTACCCCAAACAATAGACCTTTGCAGAGAAAAACTTTTAAAAGACTGAGAGAAAGATGCAGGATATGTATGGCAGAATGCATGATCTGGGGTGGGGTGGGGTAGGGGGAAGGGAAAGGGGAATATGTCTAAATTGAACTGAAATACACAAAACATCAATAAAAGTATTATATTAAAAATAAAATACAATAAATTGACATTATTATAAATATATGGCAAACTAATACAAAATAAAAAAAAAAGAACTAGGACACTAGGAGTCAGTGTAATAGAAATTGCAAATTTTGGATTCATTGCTTGCAAACATGCATAATGCCTCACCTGGTATCAATCTTCTGTTGCACCTGGCAAATATAATTTGAAGCATTTTTTTCCTTAATTATACTGATTTTGTGACCTTACTTTTAAAACTAGTGAAGTAAAATATTCTAGTTTTCTACTGTAAGTTTTAACAGGTAAAACTATATTGAAGGCTTCCTCTATTCAAAGTTTGTAACAAAAATTTGGGATAAGAAATTTGGAATATCAGTGAATGGGATATGTGGGGGATATATGTCTAATATATAGGTGTGATTATTTACAAAAAAGCAATACTCATCAAGGCAGCTGAGTAGACAGGCTGTTTGGAGTGAGGCCTATTGTGTACACCACCTACAGTATGACAATAGCTTCTTAAGTTGGATGTTGGTTAGACTCAAATAACCATCAGCTTTTTTAAAGTCACTCAAAGTAAATTAGTAAAGCCAGTTATCACACTTCTAATTTGACAATACATCTGCAGAGTTAAAAAAAAATGGAACTTATTAAATCTTACCCAACAAATTGAGTGTACAAAACTTTATGAAGGGGGAATATTAGAGTAGGAAGAGTTACATGGAGTAAAAGGAGAGGAGGGAATGTGAGGAGGAATAAGTGACATTAAAAGTCTTTAGAAAAAGCCATATGGGCTGGGCGTGGTGGCGCATGCCTTTAATCCTAGCACTTGGGAGACAGAGGCAGAGGCAGGCGGATCTTTGTGAGCTCAAGGCCAGCCTGGTCTACAGAGTGAGTTCCAGGACAGCTGGGGCTACAGGGAGACACTGCCTCGAAAAGACCAAAAAAAAAGAAAAGAAAAAGCCATATGGAAACCTACCACTATAGAAGCTTCTTAAAGTATCTACTTAGACATTATAAAAAGCAATTAAAAGGAGTTATCCTGTAACAGGGTGACATTGTCCTTTCTAGACATCAAGGCTAGCAACAACAAAACAATAAAAATGCTCAATGCCAGGAATGGACTCCTCTAGAAGCTCTGGAAGCTGCTGGCCAGGGACCTCACAGACCCTCACTCAATGCTGACCAATTGCCCCTGCTGTTGGTTACCCACCAGAACTTAATGGCAAGATCCTATTGCTGAAGACACTGTGCACGTGAGCTGTGGAACAAACAAGGAGAAAGAAGCTGGTGCTGATTTCAGAGCTTCATATCTACTGCTCAGATTTCATAGTGCTAGAAGGTGATACTCATGCTGTCAGAAGAAAAAAAAATTATTAACCTAACCCAGCCGTGAATTCACATGCTTTGGCAACAACTGGTGTGGTCAGATATGACATCTGATGCAATAGCGGCATGAATATTATGGGAGTAACCAACCACTCTCTAATTGGGTTTAAGGTCCACTTCCTAAGATGGAGCCCATACCCAATTATGACAACAAGCTTAGGAACCTGAGGCCAGACAGGTCACAAGACATAGGGAGAACCTAATACTAGTTTTGTACTAGATAGTTATCACATTAAACTGACTTTTAACGACTTATTGCTATACTCATAGATAATGCATCTCTGAGCTCTCACCAGAGAAGTTTCCTTATGCATCAGATAGTAATTAACACAGAAACTCACAACTGGACAAAGTGCAGAGAACAAGATGAGAAAAGCTCATCCCTGAATAGCACACCTATATCAAAGTTCTGCCTCCCAAGGCTCAGGGATCAATGGGGAACAGGGGGCGGAAAGATTGTAAGAGCCAGAGGTGGTGGATGATCACAAGGAAACAGGGCTTTCCAGACAGCCAGTCAGTTTCTCATATGAACTCACAGCAACAGAGACAGCATGCACAAGGCCCAAACAAGCTAAAACCAGACACAATCCCAGCATAGAGGTAGAGAGATTGGTAAGAAACTCCAACCCAACCTAAGGAAATTTGGGCAACAGATGGCTGCCAGGAGGGGGAGAGACAGTCCCTTTTAAGGATAGGACTCCTGGTAGCTTAACCAGGCTCCAGTGGACAGACTACACTCAAGGACATTCAGGGACACAAATTAGACTCTACGGGCCTTATAACACTTATAACATTATATATAATATTAACATGGACAGAGGGTAATAGGAGAAATATAGACAGAGGAGGGGATCATATTGTATGAAAATCACAAAAAATCAATAACCAAATGTTTATAAAAACCATTTTACGTATCAGTTAAATTGCATTTAGTTAATATCAGAAAATTGGAATTTATTATATGACCGTAAAAAGTAACACAGCAGAAGTTTGAAAGACTGTAGGGAACAGTATATGCAACTGATTTTCCGTTGTTGCTGCCGTCTTTTGGGCTTGGTAAATATATAGGCTCTGTCTACAAAATTCATGGGAAAGTAGTCATGTTGAAATAAAATGTTAATTGTATATGATAGTAGTATTTGCTCATTCACTGAGGTCTCGGGAAATTTTTCTGAATGGTGACTATGAGAAGAGTAGGCTTCCTAGGACCCAATGCTGAGCCATCCTTGTTTTCCAGTTTGGTCACGATTTGGTATAAGCCATGGAAGCTGAGAACAGGATGCTGGAGTCCCTCATACCCTTGGCTTTCAGCCCAAGTAGTCCTAGTTTCCTCAATTACTAACCCAAGATGAAAGACACTGGGGCACAGCTTCAGTAAGCAAAATCAGGGCTCACAAAACAGGTTCTGGCCAGCTGGACTAGAGCACAGAATATTTTTAAAAACCATAGAGTTCTCAATGATTATAGCTCTGTATGTCAAAAGACTCAGGGTTGAAATCACTGAATCCCACAGAAGCAGGTGCTCTAAATGGTAATCTAGGGTGTAATTACAGTTATGAAGAACTCTGTGAGGTGCAGTTAATTGGAAGAGACTACATGGTTAATCATGGGGTGATTTATTAAAAGATGAAAAATAGAATGACAAGCTATGAAAGACTACTATTTCTCAAATCTCTGTTTTGGCTAAACATAAAGCTGAAATATGTTACTACCTTGATTAAAAATGTAAACAACTTAGTCACATCTTTAAGATGCTACATAATTACCTCGTTTTTTAGGATACCATTCTTTATTTACATAATCTGTAGTTTGTTTTTGAGGTTCAAAAACCTACACCAATCACAGATTATAGGGATAAGGGGAAGGCCAGTACTTCAAAGTCCAACTGGATTAAAGGATTTAAAATTTAGAATAAAATAGATATTTAGCTCTCTAGCCTTGACAATTGTAAGCACTTTAGATATTCATATTACATTATTATTATTATTATTATTATTATTATTATTATTTTGGTCTTTTCGAGACGAGATCTCCCTGTAGCCCCAGCTGTCCTGGAACTCACTCTGTAGACCAGGCTGGCCTTGAACTCACAAAGATCCTCCTGCTTCTGCCTCCCAAGTGCTAGGATTAAAGGCATGCGCCACCACACCTGGCTCATATTACATTATTAGAGTCTTTTAAATATTTTGCAATATTTTAATTAAAAATATTTGTTTTATTTTCTTTGTATGGGTATTTTGCCTGCATGTATATAGGTGTGTATCTATGTATGCAATGTCTGTGGATGCCAGAAGAGGGCATTGGATTCCCCTGGGACAGGAAGTACAGTTCTACCTGCCATGTGGGTGCTGGGAACTGAACCTGGGTCTTCTGCAAGAGCAGTTACTGCTCTTAACCACAGAGCCATCTTTCCAGCACAAAATTACTGTAATCTTTGTGTGTCTATCAATAATTGTAGAAATCAAAGGGCCATAAAGTCCAGTTTATATTTAGACAACACGGTATTGATATGGATTTCCATCATGGGCCAAGATAGTAAACACTAGATACCCAGAGGGCCATGAGTCAGCACAAAATGGCTGAAACTGGGTATCTTGGGACCCCAAAAGTAAAGAGTCATGTAATCTGTTATACAGCCATTTTGGCAGAATGTCCCTCTTGTGTGGGTCTGTATAATATGGCCTTGAGGTCAGAGACCCGAGCTCCCTGCTTTTGTCAGCCTTCCTGTGTGTGCTTCATAGGTCTACCTCCATGCTGCGTGTGTACCATTCTGCATGTGTGCAGTGCCTGTGTGCCTGGGCAGTGTGGTCCTGCCATTGCGCAGCCTCAGGAAGGGGCGTAGCAACCCCACATCTTGAATTTCAATGGACATCTAAGCCAGTGGTCTAAGCACGTTAGAGGAAGAGAACGGCCCTGAAGAGAACTGGGCTGATCAGGGTACAGACACTTCAGCAGCATGCAACCAGAATTCCATAGGAAAACATCAAAGATGGCCCCTCATCACAGGCTCACAGGCAGCCCTGTAAACAGGAAGGGTACCCTATTGTGCCATCCAGGTCTACCAAATGCACGGATGCCATCAAAATGCCATCTGAGAGAGAAGAGGAAGGATAGATATATTAGACATTGACTATTTTCAGCCCAAGAGACTGCAAATTACCTATGGGAACCATTTGACTACAAATGATATGTAAATTTAACTTTTGGGTTTTTAAATTTTTCTGCCATTCTCCTAAGAAGGAGTCACGAGAGAGAAAAAGTCAGAGCCACGGGAGAGAAGAAAAAACCCCCGCACTTTCTTTGCAAACCCAGAACGCAGTGTGAGTAAATGTGACCCCATTTTATATAGCTGCAGCTTGGCAGAGCAAGCATTCAAAAGGGCCTTTATTATAAGAGAGCTGATAACTGACTGGATTTGGATGACTGAGACAGGGAAAACTGCAGAATATGTCAAGGTTTTAACCTGGATACCATGGGAAAATGAGGGAACGTTTTATCACAAGCATGGATAGTGGAAGAGAGAGTTTATTTGGGGTTTACCTGATCTGCAGTGGAGGAAGGGCTGGTGAGTTCCGAAGTGTAGACTGACCCAGAGTAATGAGCACATGAAGTGAAGTGTGCATGTTTGCAATGCTAGTTGGCTGGGGGGGAGCTTGATCTTGGGAAGCGGGGCTATTTGTAGGAACAGGATCCCTGTGGCTGCAAAAAAACACTAATGCAAGTCTTGATAGTGACCCACAGACTTTATTCTTTCCTTATTAATTACTAGCTTCAAAAAAGCGGCCTATATGTGATCTGCTGTCTGCATTTTTTGTATGTGACCCAATGCAAAAATTCTTATTTATCATGGTTTGTGATTGAAAATAATAAATGAGAGCCATTCTTATCTTTACTGTTAGAAAGCAGGTTTTTATTTTATTTTATTTATTTATATATGTATATGAATGTACTGTCTGCATGTAGGTTTGTGCACCCGTGTCGTGCAATGCCGCGGAGGTCAGAGGAGGGTGTCAGATTCCCCTGGAACTGGAGTTCTCCTGGTATTGGAATTACAGATGGTTCTCAGCCGCCATGTGGGTGCTGGGGATCGAACCCGGGTCCTCTGCAAGAGCAGTCAGTGCTCTTAACCGCTAGGCTATCTCTCCAGCCCCAGAAAGCAGGTTTTTCATCTCCACTGGCTTCTTCTGCTTCCGTGAGGCGCAAGACCTGGGTATGTGAATGCCTCTTCTCACTTTCCCCTCTCTTCTCCTTGCTCGTCCTCATGCCTTTGCTGGAAGAACAGAGTCTTCTAGAACCTTCTACTGGTAGAGGTTCAAAAAAAATAGAAATGTTGCTTGAACTCAGTTCCTCTGTTGGCATTTACAGAGATTCTGGCTTGCTAGGCGTCTATCTGATGTAGCAGGTGGGACGGATGCATGCAGTTTAGAAAATAATTGCTGATGATAGAATAAGCAGAATGTAGTGTTTTTTAAAATGTGCATTGTATTCACTTATTTATTTGCTTGTTTATTTCTGAGACAAGGTCTCATGTAGCCCAGGTTGTCCTCAGAGTCATGACAACCCATCTGCCTCAGTCTCCTAAGTTCTGGGATTATAGACCATGGTGCTCAGCCATATTTTGTATTAAATCACTTGCCACAGTAATGTGCAATTTATATAAATAAGTGAAATTATCTATCCAGACCTTTTATTGGTCATAATGGTCATTGCTATTTCCTTTTTTGTCAGTTTATCATGGTAACATACAAGCTCCTGGGTTCACCATGCATCTCTATCATAGATCACAGTCATACTTTATCCTCATGTCTATTGTTATATAATTAAAACAAAAATGCTTTAGGAAGGCAAGCTGGTCTCTTGTTAGGACCCCTTGTCCCCGTGTCACAACTCCCCCTTCCTTTACTCTTCGCCTTTCTCCTGTCTTCCTTTTTCTGTCATTGGTAATAATGAAAGACTTTAAAATAGAGTATTTAACTACCCACAATTGCTTCACTAGACAGAATTTGTGTCAGATAAATGTCTGCTTTTAAAGGCAATGAAATATTTTATGTTATCACCGCTCCAGGTGAAAGCATGCCCCCAAGTCTTATGTAGAAGGTAATACGGTACTTGTAGATCAGCTGCCAGATGCCCTTGGGTTGAATAATTAATGTGAATCACTACTCCATCCTCCCTCCCTTCCTCCCTCCCTCCCTGCCTCCCTCCCTCCATCCCTTCCTCCCTCCCTCCCTTCCTCCCTCTTTTTCCCCCCGTCCTTCCCTCTGACCTTACCATTCCATCACACCTTCCATTCCTTTTCCCTCTTTATCTCTGCTGCTACCATCCCTCTCTCCCTCCTTGCACAAGCTTATGGAGTAGAGCAGACAACTGAGTACCACTGACAATAATCACATCTTGTTAGATGATGCACAGACACCTGAAAGATAGTATATTTTTGTTGAACAGCATAATTCCTACACATTCGCCATGCTGTGCCTGTCAATCTGCCTTCTAGCCCTCCTTTCTGAAAGGGCTCCCACTAAGGTCACCATTCTCCTTCAGTCTTCCTTTTACTTGACTTCTCAGTAGACCCCAATAGCCAGTCATTCCATCCTCAGTCTTTGTCTTCTGGAATAGGGCATTCTCAGTTTGTCCCCCCACCCCCATCTGAACTTCTGTTGGCTAAGTTTGTAATTCTACCTAACCTACAGAGTAGATAGAGTTTGGGCATTTTTCCTAGAATTCTAGAAAATCCCTGATTGCCGTAGGTATCACCTGCAGGTCTATACCTGGAGCAAGCCCAATGACCTCCCCGGGGGCTCTCCCAAGCTCCCCAAACACAACTCTAACCCATGATTTCTTATTGACTTACAACAGTAAGCTGTGCCACCATTCATGTGCATAATCTGCAAATCTTGACATCATTCTTGGTCCAACCTGATCGTGTCTCCTGTCCTTCCAGTTCCCATTGTAGTCGAGCTCTCGCCGTCGCCTGCTAAGAAGCTCCAGGCCCCCCTTCAAGTGCTCTGTAGTCTTATTTCCATGGCCACTCAGGCAATCTGTTAAAAACACGAATATTCTCCCATCAGTCTCCTACTCATGATCTTGGCCGTGACCTGCATTTCATTTACCTTAGTGCCTTCTCTCCCTTCTGTCTACTGCTGAATTAACCTCTCCTCACCCATCAACTTCCATCAGCACTGTCACGGTGTCCCAGGGACCTCCCTGCTCACTACAAGGCTGTATATGCTCACTGTTCTCTAACTTTGAAGAACTCTGTGTGGAATTATTTGGTCATCCCACATCTTCCTCTCTGGACTATAACCCGTATGATCAAGCTGTTAGGGACTATTTCTGTTCTGCCCATTTTTAGATACCTAGTGCTATGTAAAGTTCATAGCACACAATCAGTATCTAATATTGTTGAATCAAAAGAGAGGCTATTTTGAGTTGTGGCTCATGCAAAACTAAACAAATTGTTTATTATGCTGTAAAATCTTGATATATAAACAAATTTGTAAAATATGAACTTATTAGGACATGTTCTCAACTACTTTTATCTCATGAAACAAGATAGGGAAACTAGTCAGCCTGTGTACTAAGAATTTCTCCGAGACCAAAGGAATTAACTGCTCCTTGAGCTCTGTTGTAAGTACTGTCTATGGCCATGAGAGCTGTGCACACAGTGGTGGGGTTAGAAGGGAATGTGGGGCCTGGAGAGATGGCTCAGCCATTAAGAGCACTGGGTGTTCTTGCAGAGGACCTGGGTTGGGTTCCCAGAATCCAGGTGGCTAACAAACTCTCTGTAACTCCAGTTCCAGGGGACCTGACCCTGACCTCTGCAGCATGCACAACACGGGTGCACTTACATACATGCATGCAATACACTCATATGTGTGAAATAGAAATAATAAATAAAATATTTAAAAAAGAAAAGGAATGTGGCTGGGGTTTGCAGTAGGGGGAAGCTGAGTTGTCGCCACCAAGGGGAAGACAAGGTGACTATGGACGCACACGTAACAATTATTCCTTCACCCAAGGTGAAACGAAACTGTCCAAGCTCAAGTTTGTGGATCATATTTCCAGAACAGGAAAATACTACAAGTCAGAATCTGCAGGTGTTTCCTTAAAGACTTTTGCCTTCAGGAAGAAACTAGAAGAATTATGGCTATTCCACTGCACCAGAGTAATGTGTATTTTTAGATTGTTGCATTTTAAAGCTATATGGGATGCAAGTTGGAATAAAAAATGTTCTATAAGAGAACTATCCTTCCTGAATATCCTGCTTGTTTTAATAGGTACCTCTAATGTGCATTCAAGATCCAGATAATTCTTGTAACAGAAGTTCAGTAAAGGGAAGATGGACTCAAGTGTTTCAAATAGCTTTGCCGTAACTACACTTGAAATCCCATATGTTTCTTTTTCAACATAAGGGATCTGTTTTTGCTCCGTTTATTTTGTTTTCATCCTCCCACGAGGAAATGAGGTATATAAGTTAATTATTTTAATCCCAATAAAATAATAACAAACTGTAACTACACGATGCCTGCCTTAACTGGTCAGTTTATTTAAATAGTATATATACTAGATGTGTTTCATAAGTTGTCAGTGAAAGTACCAAATTGTTGCTTGTGGAATTAGATTATTATTAAATCACAGTCTCCAAGAAAAGATCTGAATAAGATACAAAATACCATTCTAGTCTCCCAGGTTTATCAACACTACTGTAATTTCGAAGATTTAAAACAGTTGTTGACACTCAGAGAAATCTATGCTCCAGTGTTTCTACTTGTGTCCCTCTGGTTAATTTTCTTCTTGAGTTTCAGGATTGGTGTCAAATCACCTAAGACTGCAGGCAATACCTACAGAATAGCTGAGGTCTCTTGGCAGCAAGGGTACTTAAGAAGGAGGAGATGTGTGTAGCACAAAAGATCCATAATCATTTACTTTTTCAGGTGTAAAATTTAATAAATCAAATAAGCAAATGAGCCAGAAGATAAAATCACTTTCCTTGCGTGTTTCTGTTCCAGCTGAACAATGCCATCTTAAAATTCATGACGACTTGAAGCTCAGAACGTGAACTTATTTACAAAAAAAAAGGTCTCTGTAGATGTAATTAGGTTAAAATGAAGTCATAATGGATTACAGAAAGCTCTAAATCTAGAGACGGATGTGTTTGTGAGAGAGCCAGATGATTCAAACAGAGGCAACGACCCAGAAAAAGAAAACAGGGATGGAGGCAGACACCGCAGTGACCCAGCTTGGAATTAAATGCCATTCTTTGCTTGTATTTTGCACTCTAAAGCTTCATATGTTGGAAGTTTGGACCTCAGTGTGGTGATATGAGATTGTATGTGTCAAGGTTCTCTAGAGGAGAACTGACAGAATGAATGTGTATATTACAAAGGCCATTTGCTAGATCTGCTTACACAATGCAATATGAGTTGTGTACCAATAGCTGTCTGCACTCTGGAAAGGCTGAGAACCGGGTAGTTGCTCAGTCCAAGATGGCAGATGGCTCAACAATCTGACAGTGGAGGCCTGGAAGGTTTAATGGATAGCCCCTGGTCTTCAGCCTACATTCAAAGACTGAAGAAGCTTGATTCTATGCTAGCAAAAGACAAGAGCAGCAGCAGCAGCGGCAGCAGCAGCAGCAGCAGCAGCAGCAGCAGCAGCGTAGATAACCTGAACCAGCTTGGCGCAAGGTGGGCAGACAAAAAGCGCCTCCTCTTTTCCTTCAGACTTCTTCCTATCTTTGGCCACCACCAGAAGGCGCCACCTACACTGGGAGCAGGTTTTCTGCCCTCAGTTAATCCTTCCTGGAAATAACCCCACAAATCTACCCAGACGTGTGTCAATCAAGTTGACGACCAAAATTAGCTATCATAGAGATCATGGGACCTTCAAGAGGTGGGGCTCTGTGGGGAGGGTCTCAGCTCAGAAGGGATTGTGAGACACTTGTCTCCTTGGCCTCTTGTTTTGAGATGGGATCTCTTCCTTCCACATCTAGTCTTCTCATTCCTATCTTCTCTAGGTGGGGCCTCGCCAGAGGCTGGCCCACTGGTGGTATTTCCTCCTCAACCACTACGCAGGGCTCTATCACCATCATAGACAGTGCTTGGGCTTAGTTTACCAGCAGTCCACCCTGGCTGATTCCAGAGGTACTTGTGGGGCATCAGTCCCACAGTTGAACAGGCCAAAGAGGGCACATGGGGTTACTCCTGTAACATCCCAGGGACCACATCAGAGGGTGCAGATCCGTTTATTCTGTGCAACAGGCATAGGTTTGGGATGGGCAGCCCCCACACTGTATGACATTACCTCTCAGTGGCCAGTCCTAGACCTCCACACCATCATGCCTCATCCCAGCTTGTGGGGTGTGTTCAGAAAAGGGGCAGGCTGACAGGCAAGCAGACTTGTGACTTCAAAGCACGTGATAGCTGAAAACAGAGTGTGCCCTGCACCCTTTGCTCCACCTAGTGTGCTAAGCAGATTGGTGGCCAGGTGCTTAAGATACATCTGAGTCTGGGATTGCTGTCCCATAGGTCCTTCTCAGCTCCTGCAACATTCTATCCTCTGCAGTACTGTCTGCTCTTCCCAGCACCCTCCCGAACTCGGAGCCTCTATACCATTTCCTTCCTACCTTTTGGGCTATGCTATCTCTGCCCTTCTTAAACACGTCCCTTCCACATTGGCGTTTGTCAGGATTCTGACATGGAGCATCTTCTACTTCTAAGAGCTGTGCACAGTTTCAGCTCACACTTGTCTGTTTCCCAATGTTTTGTACATGTATCTTATGACCAGGTTCAAACTCAGTATCAGTTCTACAAGTTCAGTGAGCCATTGCAAGCTAAATGTCCTGAGACGTTTTCTCTCTCCTATTTGCTCTTTCTTTTCTCTCTGTCTAGGGTCCTGGAATCATCAACTTTCTCCCAGTTACTGAATAGAAACCAAGGAAGAATCTTGATTCTCCTTTCATGACCAGAACCCCACCTGCCCCTTCTGCCTCACGGACAAGACTGCCTGTCTGCCACTGTCCCTTTTCTGATAATCGTCATTCTCCTTCCTCATGCCCCCTGCAATGATTTTTGTGGAAATTAAACATGGTCATGTGACCCTCTTGTGGAAACACAGTATCTTCCTAAACCTTGTAGGATAAAGTCCAGAGTGCCATGTCCCTATGGGCTGTGAGCCTTCCGTCGCTCTTCCCCCTACCACACTGCCTTGCCTTCCCTGTTGTGTTCATCTCTATTTCCTTAAAAGCTCGAGTTTTATGTGAAAATTAAGTCACAACTGTTAGACGACAACACTTCTACATGACGGCATACAAAATTGAGAACAGGGGCTGGAGAGATGGCCTAGCGGTTAAGAGCGCCGACCGCTCTTACAGAGGACCAGGGTTTGATCCCCAGCGCCCACATGGCGGCTAAGAACCGTCTGTAACTCCAATTCCAGGAGAACTCCAGTTCCCGGGGAATCCAACACCCTCTACTGACCTCCGTGGCCATTGCACCACAGGGGTGCACAAACCTGCATGCAGACAGTACATTCATACACATACAGAAATTAAAAAAAATTGAGAACAAATGATTCAAATCCAGAAAGGTTCCGTTCTAACGCTCCTCCTCATCAACAGTCTGAAGGACTCCTTTCTCTCACCACCTTCACAGGTCTCCACTTCGCACCTCCAGTTTGTCCACAGCTGGTAGAGGCCGTGGCTTTGCTCTGCTGACTCTGATCAGGAGTGGTGCCCTTCGGATACCTCCTGCTCAACTGCAGCCTAATCCTCCCATCCTCCGAGAGCTGAGAGTCCGCTCTGAACTCCAACTCACCTTCCTCTTGTCAAGCTGCCTTTGAAGGGGAATGTGTGTCCTGGTTCTGACTGCCCCAGCTGTTCCTAATTCATTCCTAAACGTCTCCTTCCTCAGAGCTGTGCTCGCTTCCCGGGATGTGCTGGGGAGAGGGGGCTCCCCCACCCCTTAGCCTGTATTTTTCTCCCCCAGGCCTCAGTAGACAGCTGGCCTTTGTTTAACTAGGTTTTTCTTTCATCACAATAAAAAGTATTATTGTTCATTAAAGAAACATTTAACAGTAGAATACAAAACTCCAAAGCACAAATAGTTTAGTTCTAAACACTACTTACATTAAGGTTTTTACAGATTTCCTTTTCATCTTTTTATTCATGCACAGGACTTTGAGTTATTCAATTACACATATCATGGATACCCTTTATTTCCACTTAATACTTTTACTGCCTATTTTATATAAGATTTCATCTAATAGATATACCCAAAAGCAATTACTATTCTTAGATTACACTTTCAAGTTGTTTCCATTTTCATTTTGAAAATAACAGAACAAATCTGACTTAAGTAGATAGACAACCAATCATAATAAATCTGAGAAGAACCTCTTCAAGCCTAGCTTTGTTTTATTAACTCATTTTCTTTAGGAAGTTCTGGGTGAATTTTCTCATGCTACTGTCCAGACGTGGGCAATCCGTCCTGCAGCCTGTGGGCGGGTGTGAGGGTGCTATTTCATCCTTCCTCACTTCCAGGGAAGGCAGGGCACTGACAGTGGTCCTCTAATTTTACAAATCAGTTTCAGAATCATTTCTTTGCTTGTTGGAAAAGCGAAGTGTTCCCAGCATTTCCATCTGTGATTCCCTCTTCATCTGCTTTGATCGTTAATGTATTTGGGACTAAAAAGGAAGAATTTGATTCAATAACAAAGTTAAATGTCATCTTTGCTGCAAATACGTTTCAGCTTTGTATGCATATTGCTTGAATGTTTTACCTAAAGATTTAAAAGGTTTTATGTAATCAAATCTGCTTTTCTTTCTTATTTGTAGTTTTATTAAGTTTAAGCTTAAAAAGAATTCCTTCTTTTTTTCCTTCTTCATTGTCACTCTACCCAAGTAGGTGATACTTCCATATTCTAAGGGTTGACATTTTAATACTTTTGTTTCTTTTTTTAAATTTTTATTTATTATTTTATGTGTATGAGTGTACTGCCTGCATGTAAGTAGGTGCACCTGTGTTGTGCAATGCTGCGGAGGTCACAAGTGGGTGTCGGATTCCACTGGAACTGGAGTTAAAGACGGTTTTTACCCACTATGTGGGTTCTGGGAATCGAACTCAGGTCCTCTGCAAGAGCAGTCAGTGCTCTTAACCGCCATCTCTCCAGCCCCGACATTTTAATACTTTTCATAAAGCTCCTTAATACATTTAAGAGATTTATTTTGTATATGGAATGAGATGAGAATCTGTATTTTTTTCATAAAGTTTTAATCGAATGAACTCAATTTCTAGAACATTGTTTTTGTTGTTGATTTGTAATTATTTATTTATTTATTTATTTATTCATTCATTCATTCATTCCATATGGAGGATCTAAACTCAGGCCTTGCTACCACTGACCTATATATAGTCCCAGCCCATTTTTGAGGCAGAGTCTCAGCTAAGTTACTTAGATTAGCCTTGAATTCACTCTGTGGTTGGCTCAGGCCTGGACCCTACATCCTTGTTCCTCAACCTGGGAGTAAAGGTTATAGGCCCGAGTCACGCAGATGGGCTTGTCAACCATGTTTTCATTTCTCTAATATATCATTGGTTAATCCACTCTATGCTATTGATCTATGGCCTTTTCATCCCAATAGTGAGTACTTAATTCAGTCAAACTTGAATATGTTTAAGATTTCTGATGAAGTTTGTACTTATTTTCCAAAAACAGAGAATTGCTGTGCTTAAACAGATCCAGCAAGAACATAAAACAACAAACAAACAAACAAACAAAAAACTTAGGGCTTGCATTTCTATTAATGTCATTTCTAGAATATTTTTACTATTTTAATTATTAGTATGTTCTTCCCATTAGACTTAAGTTTCTTATTTTATTTCTGTGAAAAATTGTAAAAGTTTACTTTTTAGAATTGGCCTTAGTTTACAGTTTAATTTGGAAAGTCTTTTTTTTTTTTTCCAGGTCTGCTGCCCAAACCTGAAATTTGTGCATGCTAGCATAAAATTTATTTCTATTAAGACCTTTTCTAAAAATACTTTACTATCGTATGAAAGTCATATTAATTCAATCTCTTCCCACAAATAGTTTCCCTTTCTTTTTTATGTACCTAAAGACATTTTCAGAGCTTTTATTCTGAAGAGAATAGTGATCTTTAATATTAGTTTCTGATTTTAGTAGCATGATTAATTTTTTGTTACCAGTATTTATTACTTGTTTTAATTAAATGTTTTATTTAACAGATTTAATAGAATTCCCTCTTTTTTTTTTTTTTTTGTATAGTGTAGGGAATGTGTATTGTTTGCATGCAGGTCGGTGCACCCAAAATCCGTGGGACGTGCAATTCCGCGGAGGTCAGAAGAGGGTCCTCAGATGCCCCTGGGGAACTGGAGTTCTCCTGGAATTTGGAGGTACAGACGGTTCGTAGCCGCCAATGTGGGTGCTGGGAGATCGAACCCGGGTCCTCTGCAAGAGCGTCGGTGTCTCTTAACCGCTAGGCTATCTCTCCAGCCCCATAATTCTCCTTCTTTTATTTATATGAAAGAACGATTTTTTTTAATTTTTTTGAATTAATTTTATTTATTTTCTGTATGTAAGTATGAATGTACTGTCTGGCATGCAAGTTTGTGCACCAGTCTCGTGCAAATGTGCAATGCCGCGGAGGCAGAAGAGGGTGTCAGATTCCCCTGGGCATTGGAGGTCGCCTGGAATTGGAGTTTCAGATGGTTCCTCGGGACGCAGGTGGGTGCTGGGGAGCGAACCCTGGTCCTCTGTAAGAGCGTCGGCGTTCTTAAACAACTAGGCCATCTCTCCAGCCCCATATATGAAGAATTTTTAAATTCTTATTTTTTATATGATGTGTGTCTCTGTCTGTCTATGTATATCTGTGTGTCATCTGTGTGTGTGTGTGTGTGTGTGTCTGTTATGGGTATGTACAGCTGAGTTCAGGTCCTCCCAGAGGCCAGAAGCATGACATAGATTTTGGGAACAAACTTGGTTCTTCTGTAAGAACAATAATCACTCTTAACCACTGACCCATCCTTCCCACCCTCCATGAAGTAATTGTGAATTAAAAATAGGGTTGGAGTTTTATTAGAAATCTTTGAGATAAACTTATTTTTAAAAAATCAACCTAGAGATATGAAATCTTATTTGTCCAGGTTTTCAGCCTCTTGAATCACTGAAGTGAATGTTTCTTGGTCATGAAAAATTATGCCTTTAATGCTATACTGCACAGTGTGCTTAGTGTACCTGCATTGACTAGTAAGTGCAATTGCTTTACTATATCATTTGGTGCTTATTACTGTTGGCTTTAGTTTCAGAACAATATTAGTTCTTCCTTGTTTCCAAAAGACAGTTCTGTAGCATAGAGCTTATCTCTTTTCTGCCAACTAAAACAAATTATCCTGAGTCCACTTATGATGGAGCTATTGAGGGAGCTGTTCCTCCACCCTGCCAGCTCCCGCCCTGCCAGCTTCCGCCCTGACTGTCTCACCCTGGCTGTCCTCTCCCTGACTGTCTCTCTCCCTGTCTCCTCCTGGCTGTCTCTCTCCCTGGCTGTCTCTCTTCCTGTCTCTCAAACTGGCTGTCTCTCTCCCTGACTGTCTCTCTTCCTGGCTGTCTCTCACCCTGACTGTCTCTCTCCCTGGCTGTCTCTCACCCTGACTGTCTCTCACCCTGGCTGTCTCCCACCCTGGCTGTCTCTCTCCCTGACTGTCTCTCACCCTGGCTGCCTCTCTCTCTGACTGTCTCTCTCCCTGACTACCTCTCTCCCTGGCTGTCTCTCTCCCTGACTGTCTCTCCCCCTGGCTGTCTCTCACCCTGACTGTCTCCCTCCCTGGCTGTCTCTCTCCCTGACTGTCTCCCTCCCTGGCTGTCTCTCTCCCTGACTGTCTCTCACTCTGGCTATCTCTCTCCCTGGCTATCTCTCTCCCTGGCTGTCTCTCATCCTGACTGTCTCTCTCCCTGGCTGTCTCTCTCCCTGGCTGTCTCTCACCCTGACTGTCTCTCACCCTGGCTATCTCTCTCCCTGGCTATCTCTCTCCCTGGCTGTCTCTCATCCTGACTGTCTCTCATCCTGGCTATCTCTCTCCCTGACTGTCTCTCTCACTGGCTGTCTCTCTCCCTGACTGTCTCTCACCCTGGCTGTCTCTCTCCCTGACTGTCTCTCACCCTGGCTGTCTCTCTCCCTGACTGTCTCTCACCCTGGCTATCTCTCACCCTGACTGTCTCTCACCCTGGCTATCTCTCTCCCTGGCTGTCTCTCTCACTGGCTGTCTCTCTCCCTGACTGTCTCTCACCCTGGCTGTCTCTCACCCTGGCTATCTCTCACCCTGACTGTCTCTCTCTCCCTGGCTGTCTCTCACCCTGGCTGTCTCTCACCCTGGCTATCTCTCTCCCTGGCTGTCTCTCTCCCTGGCTGTCTCTCACCCTGACTGTCTCTCATCCTGGCTGTCTCTCTCCCTGGCTGTCTCTCACCCTGGCTGTCTCCTACTCTGGCTGTCTCTCTCCCTGACTGTGTCTCTCTCCCTGACTGTCTCTCACCCTGGCTGTCTCTCTCCCTGACTCTCTCTCTCTCTCTCTCTCTCTCTCTCTCTGGCTGTCTCCCACTCTGGCTGTCTCTCTCCCTGACAGTCTCTCTCTCTCTCTCTCTGGCTGTCTCTCACCCTGGCCGTCTCTCTCTCTCTCTGACTGTCTCTCACCCAGGCCATGTCTCCCTGGCTATCAGCTGGGTGTGCTTTTTTTCTTTTGTTGTCACTTTTATCTTCTCAGAAGTCATAGTTTTTTAATTTACTGAATAAAATTACTTATGGAAATTATTTGTTTAAAATCTCAGTTGATATATGCCTTATTTTATGTGTCTTACATATCTTTAAATTTTGTTTTTCATTTTTATTAGACTTTTTGTATGCTAGAACATTCATTATCACAAATTTACTTATTTTACTGTGGTCATTTCTACTTAGTGCCATTTATTTTTATCTATTTTCCTTAGGGTTGTTAATGCCAATACCTTGAGCTAAATACTCATTTTATATCTTTCTTCTTTATCTTTTCTGAGATAAATGACTGATAGGCTATTATATTTTATTTCTTCTCTCAGTCAATAATTAAGTTTTTTCAAGTTTATAATAAGCATATTTGTTGTTGGTTTGAGATTTTATTTATATTTTCTACTTTTTCTTGCTTTGCAGTTTTTCTCATTTGTGGAATTATTTTATAGTTGTTCCATTATTATAAGTTTGATTGTAATTGTTAAAGCAATACAGGATAAGGCAATGTATTCTTCTGTAACTCATAGTGTTGGATACATATTTCCTATTAATTTTAAGTTAAATAAGGTCTAAACAGTTTGTTTCCTGATGAACATTTGTCTTGTTTGTTCTGTCATAAATTGACTAATAAGACCAAGCTGAGAGGCTAGACAGATGGCTCAGTGTTTAGGAGCGCTGGCTGCTCTTGCAGAGGCCCCTGGTTTAGTTGCCTACAGCTCCACTTCCAGGGGGATCTGACGCCGTCTTCTGGCCTCTTCAGGCATTGCACACACAACTGCCTTACATACATGCAGGCAAAACACTTGTACATCTTAAAAAGACTCTAGCAAGTTTTTACAGTTATACTTTATGAATTTCAAGTAACTTTCCAAAACTTTTTAATTTTTTTGGTTGTTTATACTTCTCCTTGCTGTTTTCATTTTGTTTTTGAGGCACTTTCATGCGGTTCTAAATGATGATTGCTCTGATTTTGTCACCACCAGCAGTGTGCATGTGTTCCCTTTTCTTCTGCTCACACTTGCACTGCTGGGTAGCACTCTGGATAACAGACATTCATATAGGAAGAAGGTCATATTTTCGTTTTGATTTTCATTTCCAGGTTTATCAATGATGCTCGACATTTTTTTTTTTTTTTTGGGTTTTTTTTTTTTTGGTCTTTGAGCAGGGTCTCCCTGTAAGCCCAAGCTGTCCTGGAACTCACGCTCACCCGTAGACCAGGCTGGCCTTGAACTCACAAAGATCCACTGCCTCTGCCTCCCAAGTGCTAGGATTAAAGTTGTGCGCTCACACATTTTTAATATAGCTGTTATAGTTTAAGAGAGTTCATCTTTTTAAATATAGTAATTTCTCGCCGGGCGTAGTGGGCGCACGCCTTTAATCCTAGCACTTGGGGAGGCAGAGGCAGGGGGATCTTGTGAGTTCAAGGCCAGCCTGGTCTACAAGGTGAGTTCAGGACAGCCAGAGCTACAGGGAGACCTGTCTCAAAAAGACAAAAGGTAGAGTAATTGTCTAAGTTTATTTTGAAAATGTCTATTTTAATCCATTGTTCATGGATTTCATTTGAAAATAGTGCTCCTTGGATTTTTGCTTTTAAGGTTTTGAAGTTTCTTACATCTTCTGGTAACATTTGAANCTGTTGGCATGGTAGTGACGCAAGTGAGGCAATTAGGTAAGACATGCATAGACAGAAAGGTCAGGGGTCAGTCCTGGAGTAAGGGGAAGAAGCCTGAATGAGAATTTTTGGCTAAAGGTAATTCGTTATTAGCTTGACAAGGATCCCCACTTCAACTGACTGAGAGATAAACACGGAGAGATAAAAAACTTTCTAGCCCAGCATGGTGGTGGTGCACGCCTTTAATCCTAGTACTTGGGAAGCAGAGGCAGGCGGATCTCTGTGAGTTCAAGGCCAGCCTGGTCTACAGAGTGAGTTTCAGGACAGCCAGAGCTACAGGGAGACCCTGTCTCAAAAAGACAAAATGTATAGTAATTTCTAAGTTTTATTTTGAAAATGTCTATTTTAATCCATTGTTCATGGATTTCATTTGAAAATAGTGCTCCTTGGATTTTTGCTTTTAAGGTTTTGAAGTTTCTTACATCTTCTGGTAACATTTGAACAGACTCTAGAGGGAGCATACGCAGCTATCCAGGGAGACATGTTCCAGGAAGGGGAGAAGCAGGCAAAGCAGCTGGGCAGCCATGTTTGAATGCAGAAGTTAGTGAATTCTAGATACCAAAGCACAGCTATAAGCCTTGTTTATGAATTACACCTGAGGTGAGAAAAAGCCAGACTTAAAGGTGTTTCCCAAGTTCTTGTTGAGCAAGTAAACAAGCGGGTCATCAGACCATGTCTAAAAAGAAGAGTGACGTGAAAAAAGAAAAATTAACCTTTCAAAATATTGTCTAAGAACCGCAAAAATATTGTCATTATATGTGTCTAATTATATATGTATTTCTAGTATTTATGGTCTCTGCTGAACTATTTGTTTTCCATATAGTTATCTACTATCATCATTAAAACTGTTCCCACTACAGGCAGACCATGTGGGATAATGAAATTTACATTTTTTTCTAATAATACTAGGACTATGTTTTTCTTTTTTCTGGAAAAGCCAAAATATATGCAAATGGAATTATTGGGGAGGGGGATGCTAAAGCTAATAATATAGTTCTCTTCTTACTTGATTTTGCACAGCAGCATAATTTTTTTACAGGAAGTTGCAAAATATTTTTTATTGTAGAAACAGTCAATAGAGGTTGACAGCCCTTCCCCTCGCTTCCTGAGGCTGCTCTCCTGGGTGCAGGCTCTCCCACTTCCATAGCATTTTTTCTGGTTTTCTGGTCCTTTTCAGATATGCTGATTGACTATATTATACATATATGTTCCTTTGAAACAACAAAAAATCCACCTGACAATAAAACCAAACAAACAAAAAACAGGAACAAAAGCCCCCAAACTAGTTCTGTTGTGCTTTCTTTCACACTTCCTGCAGGGAGATCTATGTAACTCAGAAACTTTCAAAATTGAAATTAGTGAACAGCATAAATTTTTAAAGATAATTATCAGTGAGGAATTCTTACTAAAGCTCTGTTGTGTAGTATAACAAAACTTAGAAAAGAATGTGCAATAAAGAATCATAAAATTATACCCTAGTCTTCAAGTTTGGTTTCTACTTCAAAAAAATCTCTTCTTGTTTGTACATGTTTGAAAAATAATAGTCAAGAAAATGATGGTATAAAGTGAACTGTCAAGTTGAGATCATGTAGATGAGAACAGCATCTTTTCCTCAACCCCTAACTCTTGGTCTTGCTCTCCTCTCACGAGCATGCAAGAACCAAACTTCATCTGATCTAGGATTCAGGCTCCTTTTTATCTTTGAATTTTTTTTTTTTTTACATAAAGGCAATCAAACAAGTACAAGCAGCCTTTTGAGTAACATGGAACTTGCCACGAAATTCCACTGAATAGAGTGGTAGTTTATGAAGAGCAGACATCTATTTTCTTATAGTTCTGTAGGCCGAGAGGATCAAGGTCATACATAGGTAGGCTCAGTGTCAGGTAAGGGCTTGTTGGCATCTTGGTGCTGTGTCTTTTAGTGGACAGGAACATTGTGTCCTCATCAGGCAGAAGAGCAGAAGACCAGAAACGATGAACTTCCTCTAGTTACCAACCCCCACCCCCAGACTACCAGGCAGCTAATCCTATTCACAGGAGACCAGCCTCCCCCATCTAACTGCCCCTTGCAATCATTACATAGGAACACAATCGTCTCAGCACCTGTGTTTCAGGAGGGGGAGCACTACAGAATGTGTCACTTCTCAATATTCTAGCTGTGGCAGCCTCACAAGGGCTTGCTGACAGAATGGGTCAGCCTCAAATGCAAACTTTAGAACTGTCATTTCAAAAGGGAAGATATAGGAATACATTGAAATCTATATAACATTAATCACTTTAGAGAAAAATTAATGACATAAATCAAGTCATAGTAGCTGCTCCTTAAGCATTTGGTTTCTAAGAGGGAAGAGAAATGTAATTCTTCTGCTCTAGATTAGGCCCATCCTAACTTTCAGAATCCTGGAAAGCATGACTGAGGAGCCTCAGGCTTCTTTGGGTGGCCAGCTTCTCTGACCTACTTTATCTTTCCAACCTAGCAAAGTCCTGTGAGTAAAAGAAGAATGTATAAGTAATTAGTGAATGACTGTGTTTTGACTGGGACAGATTCCTGTCCGGTAAAGCTTATTTGTCTGAAAAAAGAAAATCCTTGACTGCTTAGTTCAGACTGGAGCATTAAACAGGACTTTTACAACCAGAAAATAATGTTTGCAGTTGAGTGAGAAGATGGAAGACCATTTAACCACATGGTGAGTCTTTGCTATTCTTTATATAACTAATACCAACATCTTTGTTCCAAGATTTGCTTCAGTGTAGGGCATTCACCAAGCACTGGGAAAAATGCAACAGGGGAACCTGAACAGTTGGTTACATTCGCAGTTCGCTGTATGTTTTAATACTCAGTGTTCATTCGGATTCTTCTAGCCACCCTGAGAAGTAAGCCTGACTTATCTCATTATCATCCTTTCAAACACAGATGAAGAAGCACAGCCTGGGCCAAAGCCGAGCAGCTAGAGAAGAGGAAAGCTCCACCTTCCAGCCTCTTCTGGGTCCCCGTACCCATGGCGCTTGCCACATCAGCTTTCAAGGGATTTAACAGCCATGCAGTATATCTGTAAACCTATGGTACAGTGCAGTGTTAAGTGAATTTATGATGTCATTAAGGGTTTATTTGATGAAGTGGACAAAGGAAAAGTTTCATCTGAGGGAAATGAAGACGCCCGAGGTGCACCTTAAAAATGCCTTTAATTGCAAAGATGTAACATTTCATACAGAAATTAATGTGAACCAGGAGCATGAGTTTATGAAAACCAGGACGCCGGTTGAGAAGGGCTTGAGTGGATGACTTGACTTGGGAGGGGATGTGGAATCACTGCATAATTATTTTTCTAAACCTAACCTTTTAATCGTTTGATTCAGCAGGCATATAAGGTCTAAGCTTAAGTGCTACTGAAGTTGCTACACCTCTTGATTTCCTTTTATGTATAAATACATATGTTATGTTCAAGGTATACAACATGATGTCTTCATACACAGTTTTGAGACAGCTTCTTGTTCATGTAATGAGACAGTCTGCTGAGTTTCAAATCTCAATTCTTGCTCTAACAACTTGTTTGCTCTTGGCCTTTATCTGAACCCCAGGCTTCTTTCTCCATGAAAAAAAAAAAAAAAGATTATACACAGAGATTCTACTCCAAAGAGTTGTGAGAAATGAAGCTTCTCCGGTAACAGGAAGGGCAGGAGTGGTGGCACTGGACACAGGCCACACTGTGTCTCCTGATGACAGGGTGGGAGGTCAAAAGTAGTCAAATTGGAGGTCAAACATGTTCAAACGTTTCTGTATCAGAATCGATGTGGGAGGCAGTAGAGAACAAACCTTAGGCACCTTCAGTGAAAAATAGCAGGTTTCCAATAGTAAAACCTTCCAGAGGTGAGGAAAAGCAAGTGGAATGTGTGCTTTTCTAATCGTCCCTGAACGAAATCCTCTCTGTCTTTCTTAGTTAGCTTTAAAGACCAAATTTGTAATGGTCCAAAATTCCATAGGTATAGCAGATGATTCTACCCTGTGCACCTGTTTAAACAGCAACAAAGATATAAAGGTGGGGGTGGGTGGGGGTGCACTGCCTCTTCTTTTCCTTAAGAGGTTCCATTGATTTTTACAAACAAAAGAAAGACAATAAATTGCCCCCAATGCGTCCTCTTTCAGAGCCAGGGTGTGTTACTGGCCTGGGTGATCCCAGCAGACTCAAGGTGCTAAGGGCCACAGCTGGCCCATAAAATGCTTTCTCGGCTCCCAGGATATAGATGCCCAATTTCCTTTGTTCGCACCACAGCTTTGGGGTTTGGGGATTATATGCTATTAGCCTCATGACAAATTCAGTTTATTTATTTTGTAGGTCATTGACGAAAACTTCTAAAAATTCACAGGACACCCATGAAAGGTCAGAAGCTGTGCAATGGCCTTTGACCTCTGTCCCAGGAGCTCAGTACAGACCTGATGTTGAAGTGGGCCGGTGTAACTTCCAGAGACTTCCCCTTACCTATGCCGGGACACTTCCTTCCAGGACAATTTTTTTTTTTTTATTTTTTTTTTTGTGCTTGACTTTGCCCAGAAGACTGACAAGTTTCTAAACACTTGATTTGTTTCTTTGTTGCATTGCTTTGTGTGGGACCTGTAAGTCTTAAGTGATGACTGCTGAGCACTTCTGGTTAAACATTGTAGATATAAACTACACAGCCAGCTTTCAAATGACAACACAAAGGCAAGCAAGAAAATATGCCAACTTAAACAAGATTGATTGCAATTTGAAATGACAGCATTTGGATACAGTAGGTGACAATCTCAGAATTAAAATGAACTTCACCAGTTTCTTTTTAGTTTCTCAAGCATGGCTACTGAGCAATTTAAAATGACATACACAGCTCCTGTCGTGTATTCACTGGGCAGTATCCTTGTAGCAGAAGGATGCGTTTGGTCCACTACCCCTTCTCTTTCGTTTTGTTGTGATGGCCTGGCCACCCTTCTGCTCTTGCGATGCCACACTCTCAGCCTCCTCAGTGCCGGGATTACAGGGTATCCCGTCAAGCTCTGCTGCCGTCTGGTCTTCTTCACTGCTCTCCCAAACCCACCTAGCTGCATTTCCGCCCAGTAGGCTCTTGCTCACTAAGTATGTGAAGATACTGACTACAGATACTGCACTGTTATTGTTATTTCAGAGGAATTTTCTCCAGAGTTAGTATTCATCTGTTGCTTAGGCTACACTCTTAAGAGAATGATCTAAAGATAGTTTCCGTTTTACAGCTGTTAACTTTTTTTTTTCTTTTCTCATTTTAGTATTTAAATCTAAAGTAAGAGGAATGATGGTGGTGTGGAAGCACAGGAGAAAGCCTGCCGGGGCATGCAGCCGGCACTGTGCTCTGGTAATGGGGAGCTAAGCGGAAGGTGCGTTTTAGGCTGAGAGGACCCTATCCATGAAAACAGGCGTTCACTGTAGGGCTGGGTGCACCGTCACAGTGGGTACTATAAACCAAGGGACAGAATGGTAGGACAGAACAGGCATAGCTCTTTCTGCTCATTTTACTGACCCACACTGAAACATATCCTCTGTTTTCCAAAATTAACCCAGGTAAGGATAGTGATCAGGTCACCACTATTTCTTCACTTAGAATTGTAATTGCCTGCGTGCTGCCGAGAGCCGTCTGGAGGTTGGCGCCCTCGCGGAGCCATCATGTCCCACAAACAGATTTACTATTCAGAGAAATACGACTACAAGGAGTTCGAGTACCGGCATGTCATGTTGCCCAAGAACATAGCAAACTGGTCCCTAAAACCCATCTGATGTCTGAATCCTAATGGAGAAACCTTGGTGTTCAACAGAGTCAGGGATGACTTATATGATCCATGAACCAGAACCTCACATCTTGTTGTTCCGGAGGCCACTACCCAAGAAGCCAAAGAAATGAAGCTGACGAACCACTTTTCAGCCTCAAGCTTTACACGGCTGTCCTTATTCTCTAACATCTTCCTGATAGCATGGTTTGTTGCTTTCTTATTTCTCACTTTATATTTAAAGGATGTTCAATATACTTTGAATGTGCTGCTTTGCTTCTTGAGTAGAGCCAACACCACACCCCTGTCAGATGGGTGCTCTGTGGGCCACAGCCTCATCTGAGTGTGACCCAGAAGCCTAGAGTACTCTGTATCCAGCAGACCACATTTGCCATATTGAGGAAGCATCTGAGAAAATCAGACTGTGACTGTTACAGGGATTGTGTAAATTTGCTGTTTTGCTTTTTCCTAATTGTTGTTGTATTTATGGCGACTTATGGATTTATGTTCAATGTATTGGAAACTTTCCATTTTATTTGACAAGTCTGTTCCATGTTACGAGCCTTGATTAAAGAGTAAATTTTTATAATGTAATACTGTGATTATAAGGGTGCCCCCCCCCAGGTGACTATCATGGTTAATACCATCATTCTAATACATGCCTTTCAGTTTGATAATGGAAGTTTGGCTCTTTGTAATAATGAGGTTTAGTTGGGCATTCCAGTAACACACAGACACATATATACACAAGCATATGTATGTATATGTATATGTATATATATAAAATCTGTTTTAAACATAAAAAAAGAATTGTAATTGCCATAAATCTTAGAGGCTAATATTTCCTTATAATTATACTTATGACATTGATGTGATATTGCTGTGGGTTTTTTTTTCCAGTTCTTTTGTTATTCTTCCCAACTTGTATTGCTTAAATATATATACATAATTATATACATACATACATACACATATCACCTGAATTGGAGGATTTTCTTTTCTTTTCTTTTTTTGCTAAAAGATGTCATGTTTTCCTTAAGGAAGTGTTTGAATGTTCCTCCTTGGCAAGCCCAAACTACAATCAATCTTGCTTGGCCTGTCTTCAATTCTTACTGGTAAGTGCATCTACTCTGTGGTGGCTCCTGCTTTTGCCATTCTTCAAAGACATGAGACACAGCTTTTTAACCCACTAATATGGATTGAAGACTCATGTCTTTTCAAGAATCCTCCAAACCTTCAATGCCAGATGGTGACTACTGAGATACCCAGCTTGTGGACTAAGTAGATAAGGGGATTTCAGCCTCCTCAGAGTATAGACTGTCATTGTTGGACTACCCAGGCTCTATCATGGAGGCCAGTACAGGAAGATCAAGACAGGATGTGTGCTTACTGGTGTGGGTTTTTTTTTTTTTTTTTGTCTTTTGAGACAGGGTCTCCCTGTAGCCCCAACTATCTTGGAACTCACTTTGTATACCAGGCTGGCCTTGAACTCACAAAGATCCACCTGCCTCTGCCTCCTGAGTGCTAGGATTAAAGGCCTGCGCCACCACACCCAGCCAGTTTTTTTTTTTTAAGTAAACACTTATAAGCTTTTCATGCTAGAACATTGACCTGAAAACATTTTGAAATGAACTTGTTAAAATTAACCCCAATAACTCTGAATCATTTAGCTTCTATATATTAAAAAATATAATGATCACATATCAATATTTTCTGTTCATAGACTTTGCCTCCAGATAAAGTGGCCGTGTTAGAGAATGTTAATACTGAAGAGCTCCATCTGACCATGCAGCCACAGAGTAGTAACACATTTCATGTTAGAGGATTTTCATTTCGTAGAGAAATGCGAAAAGGATTACCCGAGCTTTTCTTTTCTTCTCTTTTATTTTCTATGTCCAAATGGTTCATTAAGGACTGGGAGTAGAATAGAAAGCTAAAATTATTTTTATTATTGTTTTTTCATTTTCATACTAAGGCAAAAGAAATCTATTGCAATCGTTTATATGGGGAGCCTCCAAATTAAGCATTAATTCTATAACTCAGATAATTTCATCAAATGTTCATACTATTTCTGGACTCACTTCAAATCACTGATTTAATGGCAATTTTATGGATTTTCAGGGCAAGAGAACGATTAGTCAGATGCAATCAAACATGAACTGTTTTGCATTGCAGCTTTGCTAGCTGAGTCATATCTACATGTTAGTGGATACTGGCATAAACAGAAATGCTCTTAGTCACAAGCTCTCCCCACACAAACCAAGACAATATGGGCTTTGGAACACATTTGCTGGGTCAGTTGTGGTAACAGCAGCTATAAGTGGCTCTGTATCTAGTTTAAGCTGGCTTTAGCAATGAAGATAATTTACAGTTTCACCACACATAGATTCCAAAATTTCCAAAAGCCAAATTATGCTAATTCCACATACTTTTTAGAAAATGTGTCACCAGATTCCCCAAGGCACACTCTTTAACTCCCTGACTGGAAGAATTCAACAAGAACTGGTGTGTTTCGGTTATCTTTGAAAAATTTAAAAACACATTTTCCTAACCTGTGTGATTTCTGTAACTGAGCTCAGTTAAGTAGTCAATAAATAATGGATTCTTTTTTAGAGAACCTTTATTGTAGTTTTTCTAAATATTCTAGTTAAGAGATTTAACATGTGTCAAATTATAATTACAGAATTTAAGATTGAAGTAAATCTAAATATTCATTTATTTAAAATATAATATGTAAATATACACAAATATACAAATGAATATATAATATCTATATTTGGAGAATCAAAATGTAATAAACTCTATTCAACAGAAATATCAGGCATTATTTGATTTTTGTTGTTGGTGAAAGAAACTTAAAGATCTTGCTGTAAGCTCCTCAGAAAACAAGCAATTATTTCCATATGTGTAAAATGTAAAATGTCAGTTCACACAGTATTTAAATCAGGGTGTGCCATATTAACTAACTCTATCCATAAATCTAAAATATCATTTTAAGAGAATCATAACCCTAGACATTTCTGGCATTAGTTACCTGCCAAATGTTAAGTTGCTAAAGAAATTTGCTGACTTGTAAATCTGGTTCTAATGATACAATAGTACATATAATGCTAGAAAAACCTTGTTGAACAGCTACTAAATGTCAAGAGAAGTTCTATGAGGGATATTTATAATGATCAAAGCCCATAATAAGAAAAGAAAAGATCTCAAACTAACTTTGTATCCCAAGGTACTAGAAAAAGAAAGCACTAAGACAAAAGTCTTAGAAAGAGGAACATTAGGCATAAATAAAATAGGAAATATAAAAACAACACAAAAAGTCAGTAATACTAGGATTTTTCAGAAACACATAAGGAAAATTTGGAAACCCTTGGATAACATAACTATAGAAAGACCCAAATACATAAATTCAAAACTAAGGGAAGATATATTATAAACCACAGGAATATAAAACATCGGGAGACTACTATGAAAAACTATATGGAAAAAATTAGATCACCTAGAACAGATGTGTAAATTTCTGTAACATGAAGCCCATAATGACTAAATTAAGAAATAGAAAATCTGAACAAAGGAGATTGAATCAGATATGAAAAATTTTTGAAACAAAGCACCTAGTTTCAGATTACTTTCCTAGTGCATTATACAAAGCATTTAAAGAACAATTATCACAAGTCATTTTCAGATTCTCCCAAGAAGTGAGGAAAAGGGAATAATTATGAAATAATGCCATGTAGTTAAAATTATCCTGTTACCAGATTTGGACCTTACAAGAAGATAAAACTATGGAACAATGCTCTTGATGCACATTGGTATAAGCAACCTTGACAGAAACTAACAATGCCAATCCAACAGCATGTTAAAAGGCTCATACATTATGAGCAAATGACATTTGTCCCTGGAATCCAAGGATGGTTAGCAACAAACTGATGTTGAATAGAAAACATGGAGTAGCCAGCAGCATGGAGAGTGGAGGTGATATTCCAGACTCCCTACCCACCAGCTAGGGAACACCTGGGGCTTCCTTCGTCAGCTTCAGGCTAGGCTTCCCTATCCCTGGACCTGGATACAAACGTTTTCAACAGCCCTGGAGAGCTAATAGGCAGACCCCATGTGGTGAGGCAGTTCTATAAGTTAAAGTCTCCCAGTGAGTATATGAAGCTGACCTCCATTTGGTGGTGAGCATCCCCAACTGCACGGTGAAGGGGATGGTGGCAGCATTCCAGAATTCCTATCTACTAGCTAGGGAACACCTGGGGCCTCTCCCTCTGCTCCAGACTAGGCTTCCCTGTCCCTGGACCCAGATCCAGAAATTGGCAACCAGCCCTGGAGAGCCAGTAGGCAGGCCCCAAGTGCTCTAGGGTTCAAGCCTATTTGTTACCTGTCTTGGGTTTCTAGAGGAGTTCCTAAGTATCTGGGTGAAAACTAGCCTGTTTCTCCACTACAAAATCAGAAGTGAGAACCTGAAGCATAGACCAAAGAGCATTTCATACTTATTAAGAAGACAATGAAGGCACTTAAAGAATACAAGCAAAGTCAGTCTTCAATTCCAAACAGAAACACTTGAGTTTCATATCAGAGTCACAAACAACAAAACAAATCCACATGCCAAAATCACAGCGAATGAAAAATAACATAAAATATGCAAATAATAAGTCTTTGCTAAATACTACCAGACCTGTAGTAGACTCCTATAATGAAGACCCCCTAGATGTAACCCAGGACACAGATCTTAAAAGAACTCTTGTAAACATGATCAGAGAATTCAAGGAATTTAAAGAATGCATAAACAAACAAATCAAAGAACTAAAAAAAGATAGGGATAAACTAAAAGAAGATAATGATAAACTTCGAATGAATTCACAAAAGAGATAGAAATACTGAAGAAAAAGGCTGAAATGAAAAAGGAAGTGGAACACTCAATAAACCACCTGGAAAGGACAGGAGAAAGCATCAGTAACAGAATGAATGAAGTAGAAAATAAAATATCAAGATTGGAAGATAACATGGAAGAATTGGACTGCTCAAGCAAAGATTATGAAAAATTACAAAAATTACATGAATGGAATAATGAGGAAATATGGGACCTCATGAAAAGACCAAACCTATGCATCATAGGCATAGAGGAAGGAGAAGAATCTCAGGATAATGGTATTGACCAGATCTTCAACAGGATTGAAAAACAAAATTTTCCCCAAATTAAGAAAAGACATACCCATACAAATACAAGCAGCACATAGAACTCTAAATAGACAGGACCAGAAAAGAAATTCCCCATGCCATATCATAGTAAAAATACTAGATGCTCAAAACAAAGAGAGAATACTGAAAGCTGCAAAAGAAAAACAAAAAGTCACATATAAGGGAATATCCATCAGACTTACAGCTGACTTTTCAATGCAAACTATAAAAGCCAGAAGAGCTTGGACCAAAGTATTCCCAGTTTGAAATGCTTATAGACGCCAACCCAGAATACTTTATCCAGAAAAATTGTCTATTATAGTTGAAGGAGAAATAAAAATCTTTCATGACCTAAATAAGCCCAAAGAATTCATGTCCAGAAGACCAGCCCTTCAGAGAATACTTGAAGCAGCACAAGAAGTGGAAGAAAGGAACGACTATACTCAAACAGCAACAGAAAGTACTTAATGAAGGTATAACTGTGGAAATACAAACCTAGACCAAAAATGCAAACAGAAACTAAAATGATGGGAGGCAATAAAAAAATCTCTCAATAATAACTTTAAATACTAATGGACTGAGTGCTCCAATCAAGAGACATAGACTAGTAAAATGGATTAAGAAACAAAATCCATTTTTTATTGTTGTCTGCAAGGAACCCATCTCACCTTCGAGGACAGGTACAATCTTAAGGTGAAAGGGGAAAAATATTCCAAGCAAATGGCACTAAGAAGCAAGCAGGAGTTGCTATACTAATATCAGACAAAACAGATTTCAAGCTAAAACAAATGAGAAGTGATGAAGAGGGTCCCTTAATTCTTATCAAAATAACAATTAACCAAGAAAATATCACAATCATGAATATATATCTATCAAATTCTGGTGCACTGAACTTTATAAACATAATTCTATAGGGTTTTAATTTTTTTTTATTATTTATTTATTTTTGTATGTGTATGAATGTACTGTCTGCATGCAGGTCTGTGCACCCGTGTCGTGCAATGCCGCGGAGGTCAGAAGAGGGTCTCGGATTCCCCTGGAACTGGAGTTCTCCTGGAATTGGAGTTACAGACGGTTCTTAGCCGCCATGTGGGTGCTAGGGATCGAACCCGGGTCCTCTGCAAGAGCGTCGGTGCTCTTAACCGCTAGGCTATCTCTCCAGCCCCAATTCTATAGGGTTTTAAGGCACAGATTAACCCCAACACACTTGTAGTAGGGGACTTCAATACCCCATGGTGTCCATTATGCAGGTCAATCGGACAAAGAATAAACAGAGAGACATCTGAACTGTACAATAACAATACACCAAATGGACCTAATGGACATCTACCAAATATTCCACCCAAGCACCAAAGCATATACATGCATGGAACTTACTCCAAAATTGACCATGTACTGGGGCACAGAACAAACCTCAACCAATAGAAATAAATTGAAATAATTCCATGCATTCCATCAGACCAAATTACAATAAAGGTTAACATCAACACCAGAAGAAGCCCTAGTAACTGCATGAACTCATGGAGATTAAACAATACACTCCTGAATAAATTAATGGATCAAAGGAGAACTTATGAAAGAAATAAAAATATTCCTGGAATTAAACAAAAAGGACAAAACAGAACAACAAAACCTCTGGGACACATTAAAAGCAGTACTAAGTGGGATATTTATAGTTCTAAGGTCTACATTAAAAACCAGAAAGGGCACAAATAAATGACTTAACATTGTAATCAAGACATTTGAAAGACAGCAAAAAATTAATTCCAAACCCAACAGCCAAGAAGAAACAAAAATCAAAGCAAAGATTAATGAAATAGAAACAAAGAAGGCAATACAAGGAATCAATGTGTCCCAGAGCTGGTTTTTTGCAAGGATAAAGAAGATAGTCCAGTTAAACAAAAGAAAGAGCAACTCCAAATCAACAAAATTAGAGATGAAAGAGGAAATGTCACAACAGATAATGAAAAGATCCAGAACATTATATAGGAATACTTTATTTTTTTATTTTTTATTTTTTTTAGGAATACTTTAAAAACCTGCATTCTATGGAACTTGAAAATGTAAAAGAAATGGATGAATATTTGAAATCATGGGACTCACCAAAGCATAACCAAGAAGAGATCAACAGCTTAAACAGAGCTATGAAGAAATTGAAACTAATATAAAACCTCCCAACTAAAAAAACAAAACAGGAGATCTCCTGAGACCAGCTCAGGCAAGCGCAGGTAGGTGGACAGCAGCTGAGTGCTTCAGCAAGGCTGACTGTTGATTGAACTCATCTAGTTAATCCATTAATCCAGCTGTCTTTGGCTTGGTTGGCTTTTGTTTCTGTGGGGGCAGAGTTATCCTCCCAACTTCCCAACTGGTATTAAAGGTAGGGTTGTGTGAGTCTCGATCTGAGATCTCCCAAGACACACAGGCAAGCGCAGGTGCTAAAAAGTCCGCCCACATCTCCCCCCCCCAACTGAGATTATGAAGGCATCTGAAGGAGGCAAGCAAAGCAAGCCTTCAACACAGTGAAGAGGCATTTAGGACCTACATTGGAATACAGACAAGGAGAAGCTCATATGCCAGGAACATGAAGCAGAGACAACACAGGAAAGGGGCAGGATAATCCTGCATCAAGCTCTACCAACCTTATGGAATATTCCTGCAGTGGGATCCCCCTGGGGATGGCCCAGGACACAGATATCAGAAACACAATTGGGAACATATTTAAAGAACTACAAGATTATAAAGAGCAAATCAAAGAACTAAGAAAAGAGAATGAAGAACTCAAGAAGGACCTAGAGAGAGAGAATGACCAAACTCTGGAAGGAACGGAAACACTGAAAAGATCGATGCTGAACAAGAATAGGAGAAAGAAATATACCAGTGAAGCAAGAGCTACGGAGAGATTGAGGAAGCTGCCAAAAAAAGAAGTAGAAATATTAAGAAATCAGAAAGGAATATGAAAACAGGAAATCAAACAAAAACGCATCATAAAGGGAAAGGATGGAAAAAGGCCTCAGTTAGCAGAATAGAGAAGCAGAACAATGAATATCGAGACACTGGAAACGATAACACAAACAACTAAAACGTCAAGGAAAGATTATGAAAATTAAAAAAAACATAACCAAAAGTGGAACAAACCAGGACTTGGGACACTATGAAAGATCAAACCTCTGCATCTAGAGAGTAGAGGAAGCAGAAGAATCCAACAGATATTGATCAGATCTTCTATAAAATAATAGATGAAACCTTCCCCAAACTAAAAAAAGACAAAACCAATACAAATACAAGAAGACAAGAGAGAGGGAGACGCATAAACGCGCCAGCCAGTGATCGAAAGGGTTTATTCCTGGACAAACTGTTCAGCCATGAAAGGAAACAGTCCAGAACTGACCAGAGTCAATTCAACAGCGCCAGAGAGAGTGGACTGTTTTACCTCTTCATCCCCGTGGCCCCTTTTCTAAGCCTAGGGAACACCTGCGGAAGAGGGGGCGTGGTAGAATTGTAAGGGCTCGATTGGGGTAATAGGTGAACTACAGCATTGTGTCTGGACACTGATTTCATCAAACTACGTGATTGAACAAAACAAACCTGTCACCCCCCACGCCCCCCACGATGGTGGGGGGCTGTCGTGTTTGGGCTCAACAAGCCTGCAGATAGTTTTGCATAAGATGCTTGTACTCATGGATTCTTACAATAAACTAAGCAAAAATGTAAAAAAAAAAACCGAGAGAAAGAGCAGGACAGTTATGGCAGATCATGATCTGGTGGGTGCGGGTGTGGGGGGGGGGAGGGAAGGGAAAAAAAAGCTGAACTTGAATTGGAAAAAAAAAAAAAAAAAAAAAAAAAAAAAAAAAAAAAACAAAAAAAACAAACCAAAAAAAAAAAAAAAAAAAAAAAAATGTATGAACATGCACAAAGCATCAATAAAAACTAATAAAAAAAAAAAAAAAGAAGCCACATAGAGAACTCCAACACGACAAGATCAAAAGAAATTCACACACATCTCGCAGATTCCATGGAACACACATCATAGTTAAAAATGCTCCTCCAAAGTAACCCCCCACCCCGAAAACAAATGACAAAAATCCTAAAGCCATAAGAGAAAACACAATAAGTGGCCTATACAGGGGAAACCTTCAGATTTAAAACTATTTCTAAATGCAAACTATGAAAGCAAGAAAGAAACCCTGAGCAAGCATCTTCCCAGTATTAAAGGAGCAATGAGTTATGGCCAACTCAGGTTAGATAAAACTATACCCAGCAAACATGTCATTATAATGACGGAGAGAGAACCAGGAAAAACCTTCCATACTAATAACAACTTGAAAAGTCAAAAAAACAAATAACACGTTGAAGAAAAAGCAACGCGAAACGACACAAACAAACCCTTCACAACTCACGCTAGATACTTGAAGCAATTCAACGAAACAGAAAAAGACAACCACTCCCCCAGTAGCAACCTAGAAAAGTAGAAATCAATAAAAGTCATAACCTGCGAAATAGATACCTAAACCCAACTGGCAATAAATGGATAACAAACAAAAATGAAAACACCAGACCTATCAGTCCATAAACCTTAAATATTAATGGACTTAAATTCCCCAATCAAAAGACATAGACTGTGGAGATTGATCTAGAAACAGAAATCCATCATATGCGTCTACAGAAACACAATCTTAGCACCTTCAAGGACAGGCACTCACCTATAAGGTGAAGGATGGAACAAAAATATTCCAAGCAACGGTTCCAGAAGGAAAGTAGGTGTTGCTATTTTATATCAAGACAAAATAGACTTTCAAGTAAAAGAAATCAGAAGAGGACAAAGAAGGGCCATTAACTTTTTATGAGCAAAGGAACAACCCATTCACACAGAGATTTCACCAATCATGAATATATACGCCCCAAACTTTGGTGCCCACCAAACTTTATTAAGACAATTCTCCAGGACCACAGCACACACTAACCCCAGTACACTCATTAGTAGGGGGGACTTCAATACCCCACGAGTCCTTTGGATAGGTCAACGGACAAAGATAAACAGAGAGACATCCTGAAACTGAACACGATATGATACACCAAATGGAATCATAGGCCTCTACCGAATATTCCCTTCCTAATCCCAGAGAATACCCTTTCTACTCAGCACCCCATGGAACATTCTCCAAAATCGACCAACCATACTGGGACACAGAAGAAACCTCCACAAATACAAAAGGACTCTGAAATTTTAATTTCATGCATTCTATCAGACCACAGTGTATAAAGCTCACTTCTCAAACCCCAGGATAAGCCCTATAACTACAAGAACATATGGAGGCTAAACAACAGACTCCTGAAAATGAATGGGTCAAGAAAGAAAAAGAATAAAAGCATTCCTGGAACTGACTGAAAATGACAATACAACACAACAATAACCTATGGGATAACCTAAAAGCAGTCCTAAGAGGAAAAGTTTATAGCTCTGGGTGCCTACATTAGAAAAACAGAACTAACACAAAGTGAATGATCTAACACTGCCGCTAAAAAGCACTTGAGAGGGCAACAACAGATGAACCCTAAACGCAAACAGGCCAGAAGAAATAACAAAAATCGGAGTAGAAATCACCTGAAAATAGAAACAAAGACAAAATACAAAAAAAAAATCGTGATCCAAAAGTTGGTTTCTTTGAAAACGAATTAAATAAATAGGACAGACCTCTAGCCCAGTTACCAAAAAGAAAAGAATGAAAAAAAACTCGAAATCACTACAATCCATGATGAAAAGGCAAATAACAGAACAGACAAGGAAAAGACGCCCAAATCATATGGGAACATTCAAAGAACCTATATTCTACCAAGTTGAAAACCTAGATAAATGGATGGACTATCTGAAATCCTGGGAATCACCAAAGCCTCGATTCAAGGATGAGATCGGCAGCTTTAAACAGACCATAAATATATGAAGAAATTGAGGATGTATTAAGAACCTCCCAACTAAAAAAAGCCTAGTCCCAGATGGTTTCACGGCAGAATCTATAAAACATTTCAAAAGGCCCTACAAACGTTTATTACTGAAAACTGTTTAGAAGGGATACAATCAGAGGAATTCTCCCAAACCTATGAAGCCCAGCATCACTCTATTACCAAAAACCCGGCAACGATACAACCAAAAGGAGAACTGTCGACCCATCTCCCTAATGAACACAGATTGCCAAAATTCTAAACAGGAACTGGCAAAAATCGCATACAGACCACATTTCAAGAAGATCATCCATATGACCAAGTTGGTCCTTTGTACCAGAGATGCAGGGATGGTCAACATACGAAAATCATATAAACTTCATCAAACACATAAATGAAATGAAAGACAAAAAAACCCCACATCATCCACTTGATGCTGAAATGAAAAAAGGTTTTGACAAAAATCCAGCATTCCTTCAGCCTTTAAAGTTCTAAAAGGAATTGGATTGGAGGGATCATCCTCAATGTAACCAAAGCCATACACAGGAAACACACAGCCAATATCATCCTAAACGGGAGAGGGGACATGACAGAAACTTTCCCTTTAAAGTAGGAACTCGGCAAGGCTGCCCCCTGTGTCACCACTCTCTTCAATATAGTCGATCGAAACATTGCTAGAGCAATAACGGCAAGAAAAGAAATGAAAGGAGTGCTAATTGGAAAAGAAAAAGTCAAGCTATCCCTCTGTGCTGATGATATGATCGTTTACTAAAGGGATGCTAAAAACCCAGACAGACCACTAATAGAAGCAACGATTTAACCAGCTTCAGAAACGTGGCAGGATACAAAATTAACCTTAACAAAATCAATGGCCTTTCTTTACACCAAGAACAAGCACCTGGGGGGGGAGAAAGAATTCAAAGCGACCTTCCCACTCACAATAGCCCAAAAATTAAATACCCTAGGAAACAAACCTAACCCAAAGAAAAAGAAAACCAAGGATCTCTACAACAAAATTTTAACCTTTAAAGCAAGAAATTGAAGAAGACATCAGCAGATGGAAAAAACCTCCCATTCCTAATCCTCATGGATTAGGAAAATAACCATTGTTAAAAATGTCCATTCTACTAAACCTCTTGTATAGATTTAACTGCCATTCCCATTACACCCCCCTACGAGTTTCTTCACAGGCTTGGAAAACAAAAAGTCCTTAACTCCACTTTGGAAAAAAAAACAAAAGACCCAGAATAGCCAAAAAAAACCTGAGTGAAAACAGCAAATGCGGGTGGTCGAGGGGGGATCTCTATACCAGACTTCAAAAACCTCTCTACAGGGCTACAGCCATACAAACAGCCTGGTCCTTGCAAAAAACCAGACCTGTTGAGCAATGGACAAAACGAGATCCCAAATCTGAGAGAACATCCATTTCCGCCATCTTTATATTTGACCATAGGGGGCAAGACCGCCGCCGTGGAGACAACGACCGCCCAGTGGTTTTGGCCCACACTGGCTCATCACTTGTCGCAGCCTGACATTTAAACCCCCCCCTCTCGCCCTGTACAAAACACAACTCCAGATGTTATCACCCGACCTCTACATGAAACCCAACCTTCTGAAGGTGATAGAAGAAACAAAGTTGCAGCAGACTACAAAGACATAGGTGTTAGGAAAAGACTTCCTAAATTCAGACAGCAGCTGTGCATAGAATTAAGGTCGATAATTTACAAATGGGACCTCAATAAACTCAAAAGCTTCTGTACATCAAATAGAAACAATCAAGGAATTGGATAGAAAACCCACAGCGTGGGAAGAAACCCTCACTGCAGAAACATCCGACCTAAAGCCCATTGATTTCCAATTATATAAACTACTAAAAAATAAAGAAAAAGAAAACAAATGGACTCCCACTCGACAGATGGAGCAAAGAACTGCAAAGAGACTTCCCTAAATCGTGAGGAATTAGAAATGTCGAGAAACACCTTATGAAAGTGTTCAACATTTCACTAATTCTTTTAAGGAATGCAAATCACAAACCATTTTAAGATATCTTACTCCAATAGACTGGCTAGGATCCACAGAAACCAAAATATGCTTACCAAATGTGGCGAGGTGTGGGGAAAAGGGGGGAACACTCCTCCCAGTGCTGGTGGGAATTAAACTCGTACAACCACAATGGAAAAGCGTGTGGAGAACCCTTGGAAGACTTGGAATGAAACTTGCCACCGACCCAGCTACTATACACTCCTGGGCATTGTACCCTCAAGACTCACCCCCACTTGCAAGACGTCGATCCCATGCACCGACGGCCATTTTATTGCAGCCCTCTTCACAATCGCAAGGGAGTTGGAACCAACCCAAATGCCCCCTCACGCTGATGAGTGGATAGGGAAAATGGTGGTTACATCTACACAATGGAGTTTTATGCTAGCAAGTAAAGAAAGACGGACATCATGAGCTTTGTCAGGGAAAATGGCTGGAGCTAGAAAACATCATTCTGAGTGAAGTAATACCAGTTCACCAGAAAAAACATCACAATGAATGGTATTATCACTCACCTGTGGATGCTATTGCCAGTTACCTAGTTGTAAGTATTTTGTGTGTTTGCCCTCCTGAGCTTTTGTCCAAAGCCGTTGGGGAGTGATGATATTGGAAACAACAACAACAGACAGGACTTTGCATCCGAAGAACTGACTGAAAACAGTGATGAACCTTCTGTTCAAAACAGTCAACTTCTTCATGAAGAAATATTCGAGAAAGACTGAGAAAGAGTTGAAAAAAGTCATGTTTGGCAGAATGCATTGAGCTTTGGTGGGGTGGGGGAATGGGGGGGGAAACACGGGTCTTTAGATTTTTTAAAAAACTAAAATAAATTTATGTGAAAAAAAATAAAACTAAAAAATAATATAAAATAGCAACACCTGCTTTCCTTTCGGTACAACAACACAAAACAAACTAACAACACAACAACAAAAAAACAGGGCCCCAGATGGATTTATAGCAGAATTCTATCATACCTTTAAAGAGGACCTTCAACCCATATTACTTAAGTGATTCAAAAAGATAGAAACAGAGGGAAATCTCCAATTCCTTCTATGAAACCAAACAGCCAGCATCTCTCTAATACCCAAACCAGGGAAAGACTCTCCACACAAAAAAAAAGAAAACCTATAGACCCATAAATTCTCAACTAAAATCTTGGCAAAAAAACTGATCCAGTCAGCACAACTCCCAAAAAGATTATTCACCAGGATCAAGTTGGATTTATCCCAGACCTAATGGATTGTTCAACTATAGTAAGCCAAAAAATGTCATTAACTCATGTAGAATGGACACTAAGACAAAATACCACATGGTCATATCAATATATGCAGGAAAAGACCTTTGATAAAATGGAACATGTCTTCATGTTTAAAGTTATAGTGGGAATTAGACTGGAGGAAAAATTCCACATAATTTAAAGGTCTATACAACAACACCCAAAGCCAACATTCATCTAAATGATAGGAAAGAAAAATTAGAAAGCATCCCCTTAAAGCCAGGAACCTGACAAGGCTGCCTACTATCTCCACCTCCTTTTCAACTCTATAGTGCTTGAAACTCTTGCTAGGCAGTAAGACAAGAAGGGAAAATTAAAAGAATATAATTGCGAAAAAGAGGTCAAATTATCCCTTTATGCAGATTATATAATATACCTAAAGGATGCCAAAAAAACTTCCACCAAAAAAACTCTGAAGAACACTTAAAAGCGTTTCAGTAACGTGGGCAGGTACACAATTCAATCTCCAAAAAAATAGTACCCTTTTTATTTTTTAAATTTTTTTCAAAGCCATTTTTTTTTTTTTTTTTTTTTTTTGCGACAGGGCTACCGCTGTAGGTGTAGGCACCTGTCCGGGTGAGGTCACTCTGTTCGAACAGGCTTGGGCCTCTCGAAACACATAACACAGAGCTCACGCGATTGCACTCTGCCTGCCCACAAGTGATCACGCGCATGTTAAGGCAGCTTGCTCGCTTCCTTAAGCCACGCCCACGCCCATTCTATATTTATTTCATGTAGGTGTATCCTAACTGCTAGACGTATCATGCCAGTTGCTAGAAGATAGTGCCTGGCGTGCGCCAGTGCGTGATGAGGAATGCCCCTGGGCGTAAGGGAGGTCAGGAAGGGTTCTAACTCTCATTGCGTGTCGGGATTCCCTGGAAACTGGAGTTCTCCTGCGAAGTGGAGCTGCCACGAATATGAGTCTGTCCCTGCTTGCGTCCAATTGGGGTGCTGGGGGACTTCGACAACCCGGTGTCGTGTCTGTAGAGTGGTCTCGTCTCTGCCTCTTACAACCTCCCGCTTCTTCTCCTATTAGGCCATCTCTCCAGCCCCCTCAAAAGAATTTTTATACTGACAGCTCTATTGGCAATTTATAAAAAATTCCCAATCAAACTCAGATTTGCTGCCCCCTTCCCCCACTGCACTCCACCACACCCCACCCAGATTCTCATGATTCCTGTCCCCACAACCCGTTCCTTCTTCTATTATCTTTTTCTCAAGTCTCTCAAAATTCTCGATACAAAAGTTTATTGTTTTGAGCAGAAATTAACCATTTCAGTCAGTTCCTTCATGCAGTCCTTTCTGTTGTTGTGTTGTTGTTATTCCTTCTAATATGCACCACTCCAAAATATGCCCATAACCTCTGTATGCCACATATCTCATAGGTTTTAGCATCTCGGGTTTATGATTTGTTTTCTTTATTAGGCTGAACTATGTCATGTTTGAAAGGCTCCTCCTTTAAGCAAGCCCAAACCTACCATAAGTTCTGACCTTGTGTTACACCCCTCACTGGGGGTTTTCCCTTTTTCCCTTCCTGTGGTCACCAATTGAGGTCCAGTATGCACTGTGTCCTGTCTTGATCATCTCCCTCCCTGTACTCGGTCCTCCATGATACCAGGCCTCTGGGTAGTTTCCAACACATTCGGAAGTCTATACTCTGAGATGCCTTGAAACCCCAGTAGTATCTTCAGTCACACCAAGTTGGATGTCTCAGTAGTCCCCATTCTGGCACTGAAGTTCTTGGACGGATTCTTGGACGTAGTGACATGAGTCTTCAGTCTCTATTGGAAGGTTGAAAAGCTGTGCTTAATCCTAGCACTTGGGAGGCAGATGGCAGGTGGATCTTTGTGTAGGTCAAGGTCAGGCCTGGTCTACAGGGTGAGCCAGCTGGGGCTATAAAAAAAAAAAAAAAAAAAAAAAAAAAAAATTCATTAATATAATAATAATAATAATAATAATAAAAAGAAAGAAAAGAAAAGCTGTGTCTCAGGCTTTGACGTGTATAGGCCCATAAAAAAGACGGCGCAAGTGGCAGCACACCAGTGGTGGCTGATTTGCGCAAATGACAGGCTAAAGATCGTGGTCAAACAAACACCTCGTTCCACAATCCCTTCCTTTTTTCCCTTCCTCCTTAATTCTCCCCCCCGGTGCTATCGCTCTCTTATTATCGCTCTCCCCTCTCTACTCTTCGTGATCTCTCCATTTTGTCAACTTTTTATGTCTTTCGCGTCTCTTTGTAATTACAGATATATACAGTTTCCCATCCCTCCCTGATTCCCAGCTACCTACCCACGATACTCATGCCTTACTAATTATTTCATTTCTGGTTACTTCCCTTTTGAATGTTAAAGGCCAACACAGCTCACGCCCCCAGTACTTAACCAAAGTTTGGTTTTCTAAGGTCACTTGAGGATCTGGTCCTCAAGGGTCCACTCAAGATTTTTTTGGCGGGACGGGGACCGGAGCCCCTGGATCCTTTGGTCCTTTTAAATCACGAGTTCCATCCATTCAAGGACATACAGTCAGCTCTGTGCTAGACCCAGGCTTCCCTTTTTGAAGCATGAGCAGATTCTCCTTTATTTAGCTTGGACCACTGGCTGAAGTGCCCATTAGTGGGTCCAAGACTTCCTGCACAGGAAGGACTGGTGGACCATGCAACATCTGCAGGATCCATTTCAGAGGTATGCCCCATGCATCGTCCCTACGACTTAGTTGACCTCTGCGGGCAAAGAACAAACAAGTTTATCCTTCAGACTTTGGCAAATCTGGTATGGGTTTAAGTCGGTGTTTTAAGCTCAGAAAAGGCTAATACTACACCACCTGATAACTTTTACACTACTCTTAATAATTTTAGAAAAGGCTTGGACAAAAGCTTCAAACAGGCTTGTATAAAGACATACTAACGCAACGTCCTCATAAAAATAAATACTGTGGTTAACATAACGTCATGCACAAATGCTAGTTTTTTCCCATTCCCTTTGATTTATATTTCTCCTAAAAATATGCATAATACCCTTCACCATACTAACAAATTTCCTAACTCTGAAAAATAAATGGCAGCTTAGTTCCAGAACCTGCTTAAGGGATTACCCCATAAGAGAACAGGTGTTTTTTTTTTTTTTTACTTTTTTTTAATTTTATTTTTTATTTATGTGTATGAATGTACTGTTTGCGTGTAGGTCTGTGCACCCGTGTCGTGCAATGCCGCGGAGGTCAGAAGAGGGTCTCGGAATCCCCTGGAACTGGAGTTCTCCTGGAATTGGAGTTACACACGGTTCTCAGCCGCCATGTGGGTGCTGGGGATCGAACCCGGGTCCTCTGCAAGAGAGATCAGCGCTCTTAACCGCTAGGCCATCTCTCCAGCCCCGAGAACAGTTGTTTTTAGCTCACAAGGAATATAACATTAACGTTGCTCAGTTTGCCTTATGATTAGGTAATTTGTGCTGGCATCCACAGATGAGGGATACCTATCATCGTTTGTTTTTCTGGGACTGTGTTACTTCACTTAACATGATATCTTCTAGTTCCATCCATTTACCTGCAAAGTTCATGATATCATCTTTCTTTACCGCTGCATACAACACCATTGTGTAGATGTACCACATTTTCTCTATCCACTTGTCAGTTGAGGGGCACTAGGGTTGGTTCCAGATCTTTGCTGTGCTTCATGTAGTCCTGGGAAATCCCTGATCTAAGCTCTGTGCACTCAGTACCCTTTTTATATACCAATAACAAGCAATTGGAGAAGGAAGGAATGCATGGAAACTCTCCCATACATAAGAGCCTCAAAAAATAATTAAAATATCTTGGAACAAACCTGACCAAAGACATTAAAGATCTCTACAATGAAAATTTAAAATCTTTGAAGAAGGAAAGTGAAAAAGACACCAGAAGATAGAAGGATCTCCCATGCTCATGGATCAGAAGAATTAATATAGTAAAAGATGACCATCCATCTCAAAGAAATATACAGATTCAATGCAATTGCAATCAAAATAATTAAAAGAAAATCCTAAAATTAATATGGTAAAACAAAAGATCCTGTGTAGCCAAAGCAACCCTGAGCAAAAAAGAGTATGCAAGGGGCCAGGAGGAGGGATTACTATACCAGATTTCAAACCATATTACAGAGCTATAATCATAAAAATAGCATGGTACTCGCACAAAAATAGACCCATTGATCAATGGAACAAATTGGAAGATCCAAACTTGAGTACATACAATTTTAGCCACCTGATATTTGACAAATGGGCCAAGAACACTCAATGGAGGAAAGGCAATATCTTCAGCAAATGGTGCTGGCAAAACTGGATCACCACTTGTAGGAGAATGAAACTAAACCCTACCTTTCACCTTATACAAAAGTTAATTCTAACTTTTGTTTTGGTCTTTTTGAGACAGGGTTAATTCTAAATGGATCAAAGACTTCAATGTGAAACCTGAAAGTCTGAAAATGTTAGAACAAAATATTGGCAGTAACCTTCAAGATATAGGTGTAGGAAAGGACTTTCTAAATCGGAAAGTAGTTGCAAAGGAAATAAGGTCAATAATAACAAATTGGACGTCATTAAATGAAAAACTTTCTGCACAGCAAAAACAAAACAAAACAAAACAAAAAACAATCAAAGAAGTGAATAGAAAACCTATAGAATAGGAGGAAATCTTCACCAGTGACACATCTGACAGGGGTTTAACATCCAGAGTATATAAATTACTCAAAAAAAAAAAATAAAAAAAAAAATACAAAGGATCAAGGAAATGAATGACCTAATCAAAAGATGGAGTAAAGATCTGAACAGAGACTTCTCAAATGAAGAAGTAAAGATGGATGAGGAACATCTTAAAAAGTGTTCAACATTGCTAGTAATGAAGGGAATGCAAATTAANCCAAGAAAACAAATAAAGAAAAAAAAAAGAAACAGAAAAACAAAACAAAACAAAAAAACAGACTCACTCATGCATACCAGGAGAACTTTCAATACTTTGATAAATAAAATTGGGAAGAATGCCCAGAAAAAAAAAAAGAAAACAAAACTAAAAAAACCAAATGACCAAATTAAAAGTTAGGCTAAAGAACTGAACAGGACTTCTCAAGAGAAAAAGTAAAGATGGCTAAGAAACAGCTTATAGAATGTTCAACATCATTAGTAATTAAGGAAATGCAAATTAAAACCACTTTAAGATTTCATCTTACCCCTATAGGACTGTCTATGATCAAGAAAACAAATTACACCAAATGCTGGAGAGGTTGTGGTGAAATTGCAAACTTGTGCAACCCCTATCAAAGCAGTGTGGAGAATTCTTAAAAGACTCAAAATGAGGGCTGGAGAGATAGCCTAGCGGTTAAGAGAACCGACTGCTCTTGCAGAGGACCTGGGTTTGATCCTCAGCACCCACATGGCAGCTGAGAACCATCTGTAACTCCAATTCCAGGGGAATCCGACACCCTCTTCTGACCTCTGTGGCATTGCACAACACGGGTGCACAAATCTACATGCGGACAGTACATTCATACACATACAAAAATAAATAAAATTTAAAAAAATAAAAAAATACTCAAAATGAGCCGGGTCTGGTGGTGCACACCTTTAATCCTAGCACTTGGGAGGCAGAGGCAGGTGGATCTTTGTGAGGTCAAGTCCAGCTTGGTCTACAGAGTGAGTTCCCAAATGATTCATCCTATAGCAGAGATATGTGCACAACCATGTTTATTGCTGCTCTTTTCACAATAGTGAAGAGCTGGAAGCAACCCAAGTTTCCCTCAATTGATGAGTGGATAATGAAAATGTGGTACATTTACATGATGGAGCTCTATACAGTCGTAAAGAAAGATGACATCATGAAAGTTGCAGGTAAATGGATGGAGCTAGAAGCTGTTATGCTAAGTGAAGTAACAGTCTCAGAAAAACATATAGCATATGGTGTCCCTCATTTATGGATCCTAGCACCAAATCCTTATATGTAAGTTAAAGTGGGTAATTTGTTACTGAAAAGAATACCATATTGACTGATATTGCTATAGATATAATTTGAAGTTTATGTCACTATTTTCCTCAGTTCTAAGATTTATGAGAAAGAATAATTCTCTTTTTAATAAGTACATTAAAACATACATCACCTTGCTATGTAATTTAGAAATGTAAAATTATATTTCTTTGTACTTACATGCAAGTTTACTGTTAAATTGTGAATCCCTAAAGGTGTTTTGGAATTAAAAAGAACATAAAAAAAAAAAAGAAAGAAACTACTATGCAGTTGTCTCTTATCCCCAGTATTTGACAGAGGTCAACAAACTGGCATGATAAAAACTCTTAGGGAGATCTCCCAAGACCACCTGAAGCACAGGTAGGAGCTGGGTGCTTCAGCCAGGTGGAATGTTTGGTTTGATTTAATTGTCTTTGGCTCAATTGGCTTGTGTGGCTGTGGGGGCGGAGCTGTATTCCAGCTGGTATAAAAGGTGGGTCTGTGTGAGTCTTGAGATCTGGGATTTCCCAAGACCACCTGAAGCACAGGTAGGTGCTGGGCGCTTCAGCCAGGCAGAATGTTTGGTATGATTTAATTATCTTTGGGTCGATTGGCTTGTGTGGCTGTGGGAGCGGAGCTGTCCTCCAAGCTGGTATAATGTGGGGTCACCACCGAGATATGTGGCGGGGCCCACTTAATCCTAGGATGACTCCTGTTGAAAGCTCGAGCAGGAAAGCACTCCACGTGGACGCATGTTGAGGTTCAAATGCAGAGAGAGATTTTATTCCAAGATGTCTGCTTAAATATCTATCATGACTCAATTCTCAGGGCCGAATCCTAAATCTTTTCATCACTAAACCCCACCCCATGGGTGTGGCCAAGGAGGTACCATTGGCTTAGAATGCTACTCATCTTAACTAAGTTTTCCCACAGTATAAAAGGTGGGCCTGTGTGAGTTTTGAGATCTGGGATTTCGCAAGACCACCTGAAGCACAGGTAGGAGCTGGGTGCTTCAGCCAGGTGGATTGTTTGGTTTGATTTAATTGTCTTTGGGTCGATTGGCTTGTGTGGCTGTGGGGGCAGAGTTGTCCTCCCAGCTGGGATAAAAGGTGGGCTTGTGTGAGCCTTGAGATTGGGGATTTCCCAAGATCACCTGAAGCACAGGTACTTGGGTGCAACCCCCACAACCCCCCAGCCCTGCCAACTGGGATTGCTGAAGGAGTGTCCAAGTGGATTCTTTGGAGAACTTTCAGAACCGAAAGGGAAGAGTGAGTTAGACTTCCAATAGAAAGCCTAAAGCTTAGATAAGTCAACAATCGATAAGCAAGGAGAAAAACAAATCAATCAAACAAACAATGAAGGCATCTGAAGGAGGCAAGCAAGCCTTCAACACAGTGAAGAGGGATTTGGGACTCACATTGGAATGCAGGCAAAGAGAAACCCATATGCCAGGGACACGAAGAAGAGACAACATGGGAAAGGTGCAGGAAAATTCCACACCAAGCTCTACCAACCCTGTGGAAGATTCCTACAGTGGGATACCCCTGGGGATGGCCCAGGACACAGATATTAGAAGTACAATTGTGAACATACTTAAAGAAGTCCAAGACTGTAAAGAGCAAGTCAGAGAATTAAGTAAAGAGAATGAAAAACTCAAGAAGGACCTAGAGAGTGAGAATGACAAACTCCAGAAGGAAGTGGAAACACTGAAAAGATCCCATGTTGAAAAAGAAAAGGAAACCAACCAGCAAAGCAAAGAGCTACAATGAAGAGGTTGAGAAGCTCCAAAAGAAGTGGAAATACTGAAGAAATCACAAGATGAAATGAAAAAGGAAATCAAACACTCATCCAATCAAGAGGAAAAGAATGTAAAAAGCCTCAGAAGTAGAATGGAGGAAGCAGAACAAAGAATATCACACCTGGAAGATAACACAGAACAACTAAAAACCTCAAGGAAAGATTATGAAAAATTAAAAAATACACAAAAGTGGAACAACCAGGAATTGTAGGACACTGTGAAAAGATCAAACCTCCACATCATAGGAATAGAGGAAGGAGAAGAATCCCAAAGAATGGTATTGATCAGATCTTCAACAGAATAATAGATGAAAATTTCCCCAAACTAAAAAAAGACAAACCAATACAAATACAAGAAGCACATAGAACTCCAAACAGACAAGATCAGAAAAGAAACTCTCCACTCTATATCATAGTTAAAACGCTAGATGCCCAAAACAAAGACAAAATTCTGAAAGCCACAAGAGAAAAACAACAAGTTTCATATAAGGGGAAACCCATCAGAATTACAACTGACTTCTCAGTGCAAACTATGAAAGCAAGAAGAACGTGGAGCAAAGCATTCCCAGTG
>VZQC01003231.1:736750-788550 GCA_009823505.1 Rhizomys pruinosus | reverse complement strand
CAATCTTTTTTTGTATTTGTTAAGGGTTTTTTTGTGCTCTAGTATGTGGTCGTTTTTGGAGAGTGTTCCATGGGTTGCTGAGTTGAAAGTGTATTCTCTGGTATTAGGGAATATTCAGTCGATGTCTGTGAGGTCCAGGTTGATGTATCCTATTGTTCAGTTCAGATGTCTCTCTGGTTAGGTCGTTGTCAGGTGGAACCTGTCCAAGGGCTCAGTGGGTATTGGAAGCCCCCTAGTATGAGTGTACTGGTGTTAATCTGTGCGTTGTGGTTCCTGGAGAAGTGTCTTGATAAATTGGTGCACCTAAGTTTGGTGCATAGATAATTCACAATTGGGGAAATATTCATGTTGAATTGGTCCTTCCTTTTGAATAACAAATGTAATGGCCTTTTTTGTCTCGTCTGATTTCATTTTACTACTTTGAAGATCTATTTTGTTCTGATATTAAAACAATGCAACTCCACTTTCCCTTTTTGGTACATTGCTTGGAATATTTTTTTCCATCCTTTCACTTTAAGGTGGTGCCTGTCCTTGAAGGTAAGATGAGTTTCTGTAGACAGCATATAGTGGTTCTGTTTCCAATCCAATCTCCCAATGTCTTTTGATTGTGTAAGTTAGGTCCATTAATATTTAAGGTTATGACTGATAGGTTTGTTGTTTCTTTTTGCCTTATTATCCTTATTTGTGGTTTTGGTTTAGTTTTTTACTTCTGCAGTATGCTTTTATTGATTTCTCCTGTCTAGGTGCCTGGGGATGGTTTGCTCTTTTCGTCTGTCCTTTGAAAATTGCTTCAAGTATTCTCTGAGGGTTCGTTTTCAAGACATGTATTCCTTTTTCATCTCTTGTTTATATCAGGGAAGATTTTTCTCTCTCCTTCAACTAAACGCGACATTTTTTGCTGGGTATAGTAACCTGAGTTGGCATCTATAGTCCTTTAACAAGGGAAAGGGAAATATGCCTGAACTGAATTGGAAAATGATGTATGAAATGCACAAAGCATCAATAAAAAATGTTAAAAAAAAGTCCTAGTGGGAATTGGATTGGAGGTATCATTACTCAATATAATCAAACCATATACAGGAAACCCACAGCCAATATCATCCTAAATGGGAAAATGACAGAAGCATTCCCTTTAAAGGTAGGAACTCAGCAAGGCTGCCCCCTGTCACCACTCCTCTTCAATATAGTGCTTGAAACACTTGGTAGGACAATAAGGCAAGAAAAGGAAATTAAAGGAGTACTAATTGGAAAAGAGGAAGTCAAGCTATCCCTTTTTGCTGATGATATGATGTGGGAAAATTTAGTTAAGATGGGTAGCATTCTAAACCAATGTGATTTCCATGGCCACACCCATGGGGTGGGATATAGTGATGAAAAGGTTTAGGATTTGGCTTTGAGATTTGAATCATGCTCGCTATATAACCACACATTTTGCAATAAAATCTCTCTCTGCATTTGGACCTTAACATGCATCCACGTGGTGTGCTTTCCTGTGTGTGTTTCCCACATGGATCGTCCTGGGATTAAATGGGCCCCACTAATCTTGGTGGACCACCCACAATATGATTGTTTACTTAAGGGATGCTAAAAACTCTACCAGAAAACTCCTAGAAATGATTAAGAGCTTCAGTAAAGTGGCAGGATACAAAATTAACATAGAAAAATCAGTAGCCTTTCTTTATACCAACAACAAGCAACTGAAGAAGGAATTCAAGGAGACCTTCCCACTCACAATAGCCTCAAAAACAATAAAATACCTAAGAACAAACCTAACCAAAGACACCAAAAATCTCTACAACAAAAAATTTAAACCCTGAAGAAGAAAATTGAAGAAGACATCAGAAGATGGAAAAACCTCCCATGCTCATGGATTGGGAAAATTAACATTGTAAAAATGTCCATTCTACCCAAACTCTTGTACAGATTTAATGTAATCCCAATTAAAATCCCCAAGAGTTTCTTCACAGGCTTGGAAAGAAACTCCTTAATTTCATTTGGAAAAACAAAAGACTCCAAATAGCCAAAATAACCCTGAGTGAAAAGAGCAATACAGGGGGGATCTCTATACCAGACTTCAAACTATACTACAGGGCTATACTCATAAAAACAGCTTGGTCCTGGCACAAAAACAGACCTGTTGACCAATGGAACAAAACTGAAGATCCAAACTTGAGCACATACAATTTCAGCCATCTCATATTTGACAAGGGGACCAAGAAGCCACAATGGAGGAAAGATAGCATCTTCAGCAAGTGGTGTTGGCAAAACTGAATCACCACTTGTAGAAGAATGAAATTAAACCCTTACCTCTTGCCTTGTACAAAAGTCAACTCCAGATGGATTAAAGACCTCAATGTGAAACCCCAAACTATGAAGGCGATAGATGAAAAAGTTGGCAGCAGACTACAAGACATAGGTGTAGGAAACGACTAGGAAACGACTTTCTAAATCAGACAGCAGCTGCATAAGAATTAAGGTTGACAATTGACAAATGGGACCTCATTAAACTCAAAAGCTTCTGTACATCAAAAGAAACAATCAAGGAAGTGAAGAGAAAACTCACAGAGTGGGAGGAAACCTTCACCAGTGATACATCTGACAAAGCATTGATTTTCAGAATATATAAACTACTTAAAAAACAAAGAAGAAAGAAAACAAATGACCCACTCAATAGATGGAATGAAGGGCTGAACAGAGACTTCACAAGTGAGGAATTAGATATGGTTGAGAAACATCTTAAGAAATGTTCAATGTCACTAATAATTAAGGAAATGCAAATTAAAACCACTTTAAGATATCATCTTACTCCAATAAGACTGGCTAGAATCAAGAAAACAAATGATACCAAGTGCTGGAGGGGTTGTGGGGAAAGGGGAACACTCATCCACTGCTGGTGGGAATGTAAAGTTGTATAGCCACTATGGAAAGCAGTGTAGAGAACCCTTGGAAGACTTGGAATGAACTTGCCACCTGACCCAGCCATACCACTCCTGGGCATGAAACCACAAGACTCATCTTACTGCAGAGATACATGCACAGCCATGTTTATTGCAGCTCTCTTCACAATAGCAAGGAGCTGGAACCCACCCAAGTGGCCCTGAATGGACGAGTGGATAGAGAACATGTGGTACGTGTACATGATGGAGTTCTATGCAGTGGTAAAGAAAGATGACATCATGAGCTTTGCAGGTAAATGGATGGAACTGGAAGATATTATGTTAAGTGAAGTAACACAGTCTCAGAAAAACAAACGATGAATGGTATCCCTCATCTGTTGATGCTAGCACCAATTACCTAATTGTATGACAAAGTGAGCAATGTCAATGTGATCTGAAAACAACTGTGCTCTTATATTGTGAATCCCTTAAAATATAATAAACAAACAAAAACTCTTAAAAAATGCAGAAAGAATTTATCCCCCACAAAATAAAGGACATATAGGAAAAGAAAAGCCCAGGCTAATATCTTATTAAATAGTAAAAAGTTGAATACTTTGCCACTAAGTTTAGAATCAACACAAGGATACCTGCTCTCACACTTTTATTCCATGAATTTCTAGAAGTCCTAGCTAGAGCTGTCGAAGAATATAAAAGACTTTTGAGAGCCGGACATAGTGGCACACACCTTTAATCCCAGCAGTCGGGAGGCAGAGGCAGGCGAATCTGTGAGTTCAAGGCCAGCCTGGTCTACAGAGTGAGCTCCAGGCCAGCTGGGACTAAAGGGAGACCCTGTCTCAAAAAGACCAAAAGAAAAAGACATTTGAATCAGATAGGAAATATAATTTGTCCTATTTGTACATGATATGTAGAAATTGGTAAACACCTCCACCAATATTAGATTTAATTGAATTTTTAAGATCTGTAGGATACAAAATCACTACATGAACTACTTGCATTTCTATACTCATTGTATATTCAAATAAGAAACTAACAAAATAATCTGAGCTGAGTGGCATGGCCCATACCAGTAATCCCAGCACTGTGGAGCCTGAAGCAGAAGGATTACAAATTTAATTACATCCAAGCACTGTATCGTGTGTGTGCCCGCGCACGCACACGTGAGTGTGCGAGAGTGCGTGCGCTAGTTTGCCTTCAATTGCTGTGACAAAACACTCCCACCAGTATCAACTTGGGGAGGAAAGGGTTTATTTGGCTTACATCTCCTGGGTCACAGTTCTTCACCGAGGAAGCCCAAGGTGAGAACAGGAATCTGGAGGCAGAAGCTGAAGTATAGGCCATGAAGGAACACTGCCTACTGGCTGGCTCCCTTGGCCCATGCTCAGCCTGCTTTATTTTTATTTATTTTTTGAAAGATTTTATTAGCATCACTTTCTTTAAGAAGTAACATGAGTACATTGAAAGACTTTATATAGGTTGGAGAATTTTGAAAGTGAGTAAATGACAAACTCACATTGTAGTAACAATGACAAATTTCACATTATTGTTAAAGCATGATAGTATAGTTTTGCCAGTAGTCAATGTTCAGAAATTATAGTAGACATTGAATTTCAAATTTATGTTCTAAGATAAAATTATATATTTTTAGTTTGAGTATAATAGTTCAGTTTTGTCATTATACTTCTTTATATTTCTATTTCATTTTTTGTTCCCTTTAATTTTATATTACTCCAAAATATGCATATATACACTCCACATATATACCAAAATGAGAATCTGAGAATAAGCTATAGGTTAATTCCAAAACACATCTGGAATTCACATTTTAACAGTAATTTTGCATGCAGGCATAAAGAAATATAACTTTACATTCTGAAGTTACATAGCAAGTTGATGTATGTTTTAATGTACTTTCAAAGGAGAGATTGAGTCTTTCTCAGATCTTAGAACTTGGGAAAATAGAGGCATAAACTTCAGGTTATATCTATAGTCACATCAGGCTTGATTTACATATAAGAATTTGGTGCTAGGATCCACAAATGAGGGACACCATTCATTGTTTGTTTTTCCGGGACTTCAGTTAGCATAATGGCTTCTAGTTCCATCCATTTACCTGCATATTTCATGATGTCATCTTTCTTTACCACTGCATAGAACTCCATTGTGTACATGTACCACATTTTCATTATACACTCATCTGTTGGGGGACACTTGGGTTGCTTCCAGCTCTTCACTATTGTGAAGAGAGCTGTAATAAACATGGTTGTGCACATAATTCTGCAATATGATGAGTCTTCTGGGTATATACCCAGAAGTGATATAACTGCGTCAAGTGGTAGGTTCATTTTGAGTTTTCCGTAGGGGCTGTACAAGTTTGCATTCCCACCAGCAGTGGATGAGTGCTCCCCTTTCCCACAACCTCTCCAGCATTTGGTATCCTTTGTTTTCTTTATTATAGCCAGTCTTACCAGGGTAAAATGAAATCTTATAGTGGTTTTAATTTGCATTTCCTTAATTACTAGTGATGTTGAACACTTTTTAAAATGCTTCTCAAAATTTTTTTTTAAAGTAAGCCAGGTGTGGAGGGACAGGCCTTTATTCCTAGCACTTGGAAGGCAGAGGCAGACAGGTCTCTGTGAGTTCAAGGCCAGCCTGGTCTACACAGTGAGTTCCAGGACAACTGGGGCTACAGGGAGACCCTGTCTCAAAAAGACCAATAAAAAATGCTTCTCAGCCATCTTCTTTGTTTCTGAAGTCTCTGTTCAGCTCTTTATTCCATCTTTTGATTGGGTCATTTGTTTTCTTGCTCTTTTGCTTTTTGAGTAATTTATACAATCTGGAAGTTATACCTCTGTCAGATGTGTCACTTGTGAAGGTTTCCTCCCACTCCATGGGTTTTCTCTTCACTTCTTTGATTCTTTCTCTGTAGAGAAGGTTTTTAGTTTAAGGAAGTCCCACATGTCTATTGTTGATCTGTGCCTATCACTGATGTTATTTCCTGCACAACTGCTGTCTGATTTAGAAAGTCTTTTCCTAGGCCTATGTTTTGTAGGTTATTACTAACATTTTCTTCTATCATTTTCAGAGTTTTGGGTTTCACATTAAGGTCTTTGATCCATTTGGAGTTGATTTTTGTACAGGGTGAAAGATAGGAGTTTAGTTTTATTCTTCTACAAGTGATAATACAGTTTTGTCAGCACCATTTGCTGAAGACACTGTCTTTCCTTCATTTAGTCTTCTTGGCACCAGCCTGCTTTCTTACATAATACAGAACCCCCTGCCTAGGGGTGGCAACACCCACAGTGGGTTGGGGCCTTCCACATCACTCAACAATCAAGAAAATATCCCATAGACATGGCTACAGGCCATTCTAATGGAGGCCATTCCCCAGTTGAGGCCCCCCCTTCGCAGGTGTGTCAAGTTGACAACTAAAGCTATCCAGCACAATTGACACCTTGTCAACTTTACAATCAAACTTATTACTATTAAACCACAAGGTTTCCATTTCTTATTCTCAAGGTATGATGTTAATCACAATTTAAAACGGTACAACTTTAAAAGCCTCACAACCCTTAACAAACCCTCAAATATTAAAAGATCAAGGTCTCTTTTAAAAGTCTTTCAATTATGGGCTCTTGAAAAATAGAACAAGTTAAGTACTGTTTTATTTCAAAGGGAAGAATTAGGCATACTTAAGGAAAACTGAAGTCCAGCAAAGTAGCTCAAGGCTGGACATCTGTAATTCACTCCTGATCTTCTGAACTCCAAAGGGTTTGGGCAGCTCCACTTCTCTTGCTCTCTGATCCACAGCATACACAGCTCATCTTGCAGGCCCAGTTTCAGTCCATACCTGATGAACATTCCCAGCCCTGAAGGAGTGCATCCACTCCCCAAGGGGCTTCAAGCTGCTAAACACAACCAATCAGTTTTAAAGGTCCCTGTTGCTTGCATTGTGTTTCTATAGTCTCACAATTGTGTTTCTATAATGTCACCAAATTCCTCTAGTTTGTGGTTTTTGTCTTTAAACTCTCTGTAACAGAGAGGTGGGGTCCCACTCATCCTAGTGTGGAGTGGGTTGCATCCCTGATGCATCAGTTTTCTTAATTGGGTTCTGTTGCACCAGCAGATTAAATAAATTTGTATCATAGTTTGAAAAAAAAAGCTTTTGATTATAGACAATTCCTTTAAAGGTAAGGGTAAAGAATAAAATGACAAGAAGCATTTAGTCTTAGTAAGGCAATAGAAAAGCTATCCATTATTAAAGATTGACAATACCAAAAGCATAAAGTCGAGCATAAAGAAATATTTTCATGAGTATCATTTAATTACAGTTATATACAGTTAATGCTTTCTTATAGTAGTTATAGTAGTATGCAGGAACTTAGAAAGAATGAGAGGTGAAAGCACAAGTGCACAGCACACGAGGTCAAAGGTGTCAGCCTGCCAAATCAGTGGAGCAGCTGTTCAGGCCCAGGGTGGCCTTTGCTTCCTATGAGGAGGATGGGAAGAGGAAAGACTGTGGAGGAAACAGACACAAAATCACATCATTGACCACCGCCCGAGAAGACACACTGTAGAAACATAATAAAGCTTAAAGGTAGTTATTCTGAAAACATTATAGCTGTCTCAGGCTGTTCTCTTAGAGGCAAGAGACTGGGTTGGCTTAGGCCATCTTGGGGATCAGCTCTTATACTACAAGAGAAGCCTTGTGCTACTGTGCCTGACCCAAGTGCCAGAGTATGGATGAGTCTAGGGAATTTCATATGGGTGTCTTGGCAGAGAAACAGAAGTACAGCTGCTGGTCATTTCCAGGAGCCTGGGGAACTCTCCCGAGTTTCAGAGACCTCCATTCAAGCCAAACAAAGATTTCTGGTTTTAGTTGCTGATGAGAATTTCAGGAATAGCTAGCAAAATGCAGTTTAAAACAGACTTAAGCATAAGGGTTAAAGGGAAAAGAGTTGCTCTAAGGGACATCAAAGCCAGCAGGGCTTCCCAGGAAGAAATGCACTCCTGCCTCAACAGGCCATGTGTATTTTAATTAGGCATGTCTAAAACAAAAATAAAACTAGTAATTCTGTGCACAGTAAAAGAATGAAAAGAAAAACTGAAGTGTCCAATTTGCTTTGATGGAAGCAACATAAGATAATTATAGACCTACATGACTGAATTACATGAAATCTCAACAACATATGGAAAATGACTACCATGGACACACATGACATAATTACATGAAAAACAAAGTGGACCCAAAACACAATAATCAAGGAGCTTGATCAGGATAATCTTTTGCAAGTAGGCACTTTATCTTTTAAATCTGGACAGAGGAAGAACAATTCCTCCATAATCCTTTCATAGCTATGGGATAGTTCTTCCTCCTCTTCTGATAAGTAAGAGTTTGTATTTTAGGGTTCAAGTAGCCTTCATCTGACATTTGGACAAGGAGGAACCCATTTGAAATTTTATATGTGCCTGGGATGTATGTAATGTGTGGACATGAGTGGGTAGAGAGCGCTAGTCTTTCTGTCATTCAGACATCTCCCTGACCAGCCACCTCTAGGTGACTTAAGGGGTCTTATCTTAGGGCCGTGTGCATAACCTGGTGCTTTGTCACCTGAAGATTAGCACCTTTTTAGGTTATACAACCTCAGCAGAACCACAGAGTGAGACCCACTCAAGTTCTGTGGCTGCACAGAGCTGTGGAACCGTTATTCTCAGTCTCAGTTCATGCACAATAATTCAGAGTTCAAGACAGTTGGCTCCTACTTATTCCCACTAAATTCCTGTTTTACCTAGATGGGGCCATCACCTTGGAATCACATCTAAGTTTAATTGCGGTCCCCTTTCCTGCCAGATTCCTGTTTTATCTAAATGGGGCCAGCATCTCAGAATCACATGGAGGTTTTAATTGTGGTCCCTTTTCCTTCCTGACTGGAAGCCTTTGCCATCTTGGGATCACATCAAGCCTCTGTATGTGTCCTCTTGCCAAGGTCTATCCAACCTGGGAGGGTCTTTAATTTATTTGGAAATTCCTGTTGGGAGTGTCTTGCTTCACCTGGTGAAAGGCTCCAGTCTGGGGCTCTGAAGATCTCCCTGGTCTCTGGGAGACCCTGGAGAGGAAATTCTTCAGGGGTCTGAACTTATCTGTTCCAGGGGCTGAAGGGGATGGAGGGTCCAGGAATGGCAGCCCTGGGCAATGAGTACTCCTATCCTGGGTAACTGTCAAGGGCAGAGGGAAACAACTCCTTCTTGCTCTATTTTTATCTCCTGTTTCACAGATTTTCCTGCTCCAAAGTCCTTGATTACCATAATATTGGAAGGCTTTTTAGCAATTGGCTGATGCATTTTCCTATTTCCATTGTACAGCAATAAAGACAAATGAGGAGAGGAACAGACCAGACAAACAATAAATTGGCCACAACTCATTTACACCCAGATTCTGCAGAAATCAACGGGGGTTCAGAGGACGTCTCCTCTCTGCCCATGGAGATTAGATCAGTGATTGCATCTGATCTCCCCAGTCTCCCCAGATTTTTCTGGACCCAGAAACTTACCAGGATGCTTCTGGAGGGCTTTTCCTGACAGCTGATAATTCACTTTTTAGTTTTAGCCAGACATAAACCTGGGGGCTCCAGTGGGCCTGAGAATCAGTGAGATTCCCCCCAGATTGGGCCTTGTCTAGGCTGCCTCTGGGCCAGAGTCTGGGGTCTCTTCTCTCAGGAACTCGGCAGCACCTTTAAATGTCACAATGTTGAGACCACCGGGAGAAAAGAGCACCCAGATTCTGGGATGCCAAAATCAGTTTTAATTGCACTGATCAGCAAATGGACCCCAGGTCAGGATTCAGAGTGTGCAGCCTTGACTTGGGGGCTGGTTACACTTATTATTTATTTTTATAAATTTATTTTTATTTTTTTAACAACTCTAGACCCGTGTTCCCCCCCATTCCCCCACCCCACCAGAGCTCATGCATTCTGCCAAACATGCCTTTTATCTCTTTCTCAGTCTTTCTCAATATTCTCCATGAGGAAGTTGACCGTTCTGAGCAGAAGTTCATCATTTCAGTCAGTTCTTTGATGCAGCCCTTTCTATTGTTGTTGTTGTTGTTATTTCCAATATGCATCACTCCCAACTGCTTTGGACAAAAGCTCAGGGGGCCCTACAAAAGAAATACAACTAGGTAATTGGCACTAGCATCCACAGATGAGGGATACCATTCATCATTTGTTTTTCTGGGACTGTGTTACTTCACTCAGCATGATGTCCTCTAGCTCCAGCCATTTTCCTGCAAAGCTCATGATGTCATCTTTCTTTACTGCTGCATAGAACTCCATTGTGTAGATGTACCACATTTTCTCTATCCACTCATCAGTTGAGGGGCATTTAGGTTGGTTCCAGCTCCTTGCTATTGTGAAGAGAGCTGCAATAAACATGGCCGTGCATGTATCTCTGTGGTGGCGTAAGTCTTGAGGGTACATGCCCAGGAGTGGTATGGCTGGGTCGGGTGGCAAGTTCATTCCAAGTCTTCCAAGGGTTCTCCACACTGCTTTCCATAGTGGCTGTACGAGTTTACATTCCCACCAGCAGTGGATGAGTGTTCCCCTTTCCCCACAACCTCTCCAGCACTTGGTATCATTTGTTTTCTTGATCCTAGCCAGTCTTACTGGAGTAAGATGATATCTTAAAGTGGTTTTGATTTGCATTTCCTTAATGATTAGTGATGTTGAGCAGTTCTTGAGGTGTTTCTCAGACATCTCTAATTCCTCGCTTGTGAAGTCTCTGTTCAGTTCTTTGCTCCATCTATTGAGCGGGTCGTTTGTTTTCTTTTTTCTTTGTTTTTTGAGTAGTTTATATATTCTGGAAATCAATGCTTTGTCAGATGTATCTGCAGTGAAGGTTTCCTCCCACTCTGTGGGATTTCTCTTCACTTCCTTGATTGTTTCTTTTGATGTACAGAAGCTTTTGAGTTTGATGAGGTCCCATTTGTCAATTGTCGACCTTAATTCTTGTGCAGCTGCTGTCTGATTTAGGAAGTCTTTTCCTACGCCTATGTCTTGTAGTCTGCTGCCAACTTTTTCTTCTATCACCTTCAGAGTTTGGGGTTTCACGTTGAGGTCTTTAATCCATCTGGAGTTGACTTTTGTACAGGGTGAGAGGTAGGGGTTTAATTTCATTCTTCTACAAGTGGTGATCCAGTTTTGCCAACACCACTTGCTGAAGATGCTGTCTTTTCTCCATTGTGGTTTCTTGGCCCCCTTGTCAAATATGAGATGGCTGAAATTGTATGTGCTCAGATTTGGATCTTCGGTTTTGTTCCATTGGTCAACAGGTCTGTTTTTGTGCCAGTACCAGGCTGTTTTTATGACTATAGCCCTGTAGTATAGTTTAAAATCTGGTATAGAGATCCCTCCTGTGTAGCTCTTTTCACTCAGGATTGATTTGGCTATTCGGGGTCTTTTGTTTCTCCAAATGAATTTAAGAACTTTTGTTTCCAAGCCTGTGAAGAAACTCTTGGGGATTTTGATTGGGATTGCATTAAATCTATACAAGAGTTTTGGTAAAATGGACATTTTTACAATGTTAATTTTCCCAATCCATGAGCATGGGAGGTTTTTCCATCTTCTGAGGTCTTCTTCAATTTCTTTCTTTAAGGGTTTAAAATTTTTGTTGTAGAGGTCTTTGGTGTCTTTGGTTAGGTTTGTTCCTAGGTATCTTATTGTTTTTGAGGCTATTGTGAGTGGGAAGGTCTCTTTGAATTCTTTCTCCAGTTGCTTGTTCTTGGTGTAAAGAAAGGCCATTGATTTTCTAAGGTTAATTTTGTATCCTGCCACTTTGCTGAAGCTGTTAATCGTTTCTAGGAGTTTTCTGGTGGAGTTTTTTGCATCCCTTAAGTAAACAATCATATCATCAGCAAATAGGGATAGTTTGACTTCCTCTTTTCCAATTAGTACTCCTTTAATATCCTTTTCTTGCCTTATTGCTCTAGCAAGTGTTTCAAGCACTATATTGAAGAGGAGTGGTGATAGGGGGCAGCCTTGCCGAGTTCCTACCTTTAAAGGGAATGTTTCTGTCATTTCCCCATTTAGGATGATATTGGCTGTGGGTTTCCTGTATATGGCTTTGATTACATTGAGGAATGATCCCTCCAATCCAATTCCTTCTAGGACTTTAAGCATGAAGGGATGCTGGATTTTGTCAAAGGCTTTTTCAGCATCAATTGAGATGATGGTGTGGTTTTTGTCTTTGATTCCGTTTATGTGTTTGATGATGTTTATTGATTTTCGTATGTTGAACCATCCCTGCATCTCTGGTATGAATCCAACTTGGTCATGATGGATGATCTTCTTGATGTGGGTCTGTATGCGATTTGCCAGTATTCTGTTTAGAATTTTGGCATCTGTGTTCATGAGGGAGATGGGTCTATAATTCTCCTTTTTAGTTGTATCTTTGCCTGGTTTTGGTAATAGAGTGATGTTGGCTTCATAGAAGGAATTTGGGAGAGTTCCCTCTGATTGTATACTTCTAAACAGTTTCAGAAATAATGGTTGTAGGTCTTTTTGAAATGTTTTATAGAATTCTGCTGTGAAACCGTCTGGGCCTGGGCTTTTTTTAGTTGGGAGGCTTCTTACTACATCCTCTATTTCTTCATATGTTATGGGTCTGTTTAAGCTGCTGGTCTCCTCTTGGCCAAGCTTTGGTGATTCCCAAGATTTCAGATATTCATCCATTTCTTCTAGATTTTCAAACTTGGTAGAATATAGGTTCTTGTAATATTCCCATATAATTTTCTTGATCTTTTCCTTGTCCGTTGTGATATTTCCCTTTTCATCACAGATTGTATTGATTTGGAGTTGTTCCTTCTTTCTTTTTGTTAACTGGGCTAGAGGTCTGTCTATCTTGTTTATTCTTTCAAAGAACCAACTTTTGGCTTCATTGATTTTTTGTATTGTTTTCTTTGTTTCTATTTCATTGATTTCTGCTCTGATTTTTGTTATTTCTTCCTGTCTGTTGCGTTTAGGGTTCATCTGTTGTTGCCTCTCAAGTGCTTTTAGCTGTAGTGTTAGATCATTCACTTGTGCTCTTTCTGTTTTTCTAATGTAGGCACCCAGGGCTATAAATTTCCCTCTTAGGACTGCTTTTAAGGTATCCCATAAGTTTTGTTGTGTTGTATTGTCATTGTCATTCAGTTCCAGGAATGTTTTTATTTCTTTCTTTATCTCTTCCTTGACCCATTCATTATTCAAGAGTGTGTTGTTTAGTCTCCATGTGTTCTTGTAGGCAGGAGGGCTTGTCCTGGTGTTGATGTTGAGCTTCATTGCACTGTGGTCTGACAGGATGCATGAAATTATTTCAATCTTTTTGTATTTGTAGAGGTTTCTTCTGTGTCCCAGGATGTGGTCGATTTTGGAGAATGTTCCGTGGGGTGCTGAGTAGAAAGTGTATTCTCTGGTATTAGGATGGAATGTTCGGTAGAGGTCTATGAGGTCCATTTGGTGTATCATATCGTTCAGTTCAGATGTCTCTCTGTTTATTTTTTGTCCTGTTGACCTATCCAAAGGACTCAGTGGGGTATTGAAATCTCCCACTATGAGTGTGCTGGGGTTAGTCTGTGACTTGTGGTCCTGGAGAATTGTCTTTATAAAGTTTGGTGCACCAGAATTTGGGGCATATATATTCATAATTGTGAAATCTTCTTGGTGGATTGTTCCTTTGATGAAAATGTAATGGCCTTCTTTGTCTCTTCTGATTTCTTTTACTTTGAAGTCTATTTTATCCGATATTAAAATAGCAACACCTGCTTTCTTTTTGGTACCATTTGCTTGGAATATTTTTTTCCATCCCTTCACTTTAAGGTGGTGCCTGTCCTTGAAGGTAAGATGTGTTTCTTGTAGACAGCATATCGATGGATTCTGTTTCCTAATCCAGTCTCCCAGTCTATGTCTTTTGATTGGGGAATTTAGTCCATTAATATTTAAGGTTATGACTGATAGGTTTGTGTTGCTTCCTTTTGCCTTATTATCCATCTGCGGTTTTGATTTAGGTTTCTACTTCTGCAGTTATGCTTTTATTGATTTCTCTTTCTAGGTGCCTGGGGTTGGTTGCTCCTTTCTTCTGTTCTTTGAATTGCTTCAAGTATTCTCTGAAGGGTTGGTTTTCCGGACATGTATTCTTTCAAGTTGTTTATGTCATGGAAGGTTTTTCTCTCTCCTTCAACTATAATTGACATTTTTGCTGGGTATAGTAACCTGGGTTGGCATCTATTGTCCCTTAACACTGGGAATGCTTTGCTCCAGGTTCTTCTTGCTTTCATAGTTTGCATTGAGAAGTCAGTTGTAATTCTGATAGGTTTCCCCTTATAGGTCACTTGTTGTTTTTCTCTTGTGGCTTTAAGGATTTTGTCTTTGTTTTGGGTGTCTAGCATTTTAACTATGATGTGGCGTGGAGAATTTCTTTTCTGATCTTGTCTGTTTGGAGTTCTATGTGCTTCTTGTATTGGTATTGGTTTGTCCTTTTTTAGTTTGGGGAAGTTTTCATCTATTATTCTGTTGAAGATCTGATCAATACCATTCTCTTGGGATTCTTCTCCTTCCTCTATTCCTATGATGCAGAGGTTTGATCTTTTCATAGTGTCCCACAGTTCCTGGTTGTTCCACTTTTGTGTATTTTTAAATTTTTCATAATCCTTCCTTGAGGTTTTTAGTTGTTCTGTGTTATCTTCCAGGTCTGATATTCTTTGTTCTGCTTCCTCCATTCTGCTTCTGAGGCTTTTTCCACTCCTTTCCTCTTGATTGGATGGGTGCTTGATTTCCTTTTTCATTTCTTCTTCTGATTTCTTTAGTATTTCTACTTCTTTTTGGAGCTTCTCAATCTCTTCCTGTAGCTCTTTGCTTTGCTGGTTGGTTTCCTTATCTTTTTCAGCATGGGATCTTTTCAGTGTTTCAAGTTCCTTCCGGAGTTTGTCATTCTCTCTCTCTAGGTACTTCTTGAGTTCTTTATTCTCTTTTTTTAGCTCTTTGATTTACTCTTTATAATGTTGCAGTTCTTTAAATATGTTCCCAATTGTGTTTCTGATATCTGTGTCCTGGGCCATCCCTATGGGGATCCCACTGTAGGAATCTTCCATCGGGTTGGTAGACCTTGATGCGGTATTATCCTGCCCCTTTCCTGTGTTGTCTCTTCTTCCTGTTTCTGACATATGAGCTTCTCCTTGCCTGTATTCCAATGTAGGTCCTAGATACCTCTTCACTGTGTTGAAGGCCTGCTTTGCTTGTCTCCTTCAGATGCTTTCGTAATCTCAGTTGGGGGGGGGGGGGGACCGACTGTGGGTGGACTCTTTAGCATGTGCCCAGGCACCTGGGCTTGCCTGAGCTGTTCTTGGGAGATCTCCTGGTTACACTTATAAAGGTATATATCCTGGTGGATTTTTTTCTTTTTTGAGAAATTCCACTCAGACAATAAAGAACTAAAACTTCAGTTCCTACCTGCTGCAGGATTACAAAAGCTAAGACAAGCAATGGATAGGTGGTAGGCAATTATCTAAGAAGTTAAGATAGGTTGTTATTTAAGAGGAGATCATAAGACATCTGTGGATGCGGGATCAGAAGGTCAAGATAACCAGCTGGCCCTTCCAAGACTTATTTTTCTGGGCCAGATTTCAGCCATTAAGATGGAGTCACAAAACAAAATGGAGTTACTTAGTCTGTGTACACCATCACATATTGTGTCTGGATTTCTTATTTTCTTTTATTCTATTACTCTGAACCCAGTCTTTCCTCTTGTTTTCTATGAATTACTTCATATCCTTTGTGGAAGGAGGGAGGTCTTTATCTATCTATCTATCTATCTATCTATCTATCTATCTATCTATCTATCTATGCAATTGTATAACTGACCATAAAGAAATGATCATGTGGAGATACTATAATGCTGATTTGGAAAGAAATGCTTTTTTTAAAAAAATGTATGAATCAGTCCTAATCAGATAACTGTGAGAAGTATTTTCCTTTTGTGGGTGAGGCCGGTGACCTCACACTTCTATTTTTAATCTCATGTCTTCTATGGATTCCTTCCCAAGCATGGCTCAGTGGTCCCAAATCTCACCTTCCTGCAGTGGTCTTAAAACCACAGCCCTAGACCAGCTCCATTCTCTGCCTTCTTGTTCTCTGGCACTGGAGAAAGCCTCCACTTTCACGCTCCATCTTTCCTTTCCCAAACTAATCCAACAACACCACCCGGTAGAAGCCAGATCCCTTTTTATATTCAATGAATGTTTTGCCAGTCCTTGCCTTCCTTGGCTCTCAGTCCTTCTTCCTAAGAGAATGCTGGAACAATGAAGAGTCTAGAATTGTTAGAATACAATTCCATCTTTAGCCTGCTGTCATGCTTGTTCTCAAATGTCTATTACATGTAGTGGTCTACATATCTTCAGGCACCTCAAATTCCCCTACCAAGCTGGCCTCAATCTCATAGAGATCACCTGCCTCGGCCTCCTGACTGCTGGGACTGAAGGTGTGCACTACTTACCTGGCAATAAATTCCCTAGTATGAGAATAATGCCAGATACCTTCTATAATTTCCAAATCTCTGGTTGTCTTTGCCTTCTCTTTCTCCATACCAATATCCAAATAGTTGACAAGTCCTGATGTCATCTCATAAATGCGTCTCTGGTCACTGCTACTACAGCCCAACCCACCAAGGACTGACCCTCTGCTGCCCACCTTGCTGTCTCCTGTGCACTGCACAGTGTTAGGAACATTCGAAGATATAAGACATCCAACTAATTAGGAAAATGGAGAAATCCAAAGAGATGAGAAATGGAATGTAGATTTTAAAAAATTTCTCATGCATTAACACACAATTTGTTTTTTTTTTTTTATGAGACAGGGTCTTTTAAAAATTTATTTATTTATTTATTTTTATGTGTATGAATGTACTGTCTGCATGTAGGTTGGTGCACCCATGTCATGCAATGCCACAGAAGAGTGAGTTGGATTCCCCTGGAACTGGAGTTAAAGATGGTTCTCAGCCGCCGTGTGGATGCTGGGGATCGAACCCTGGTCCTCGGCAAGAATGGTTGGTGCTCTTAACTGCTAGGCAATCTCTCCAGCCCCCAACACACAATTTGTTTTTTAAAAGCCAAATGAGTCCAGTATGTTTCTCATTTTCTGGAGAATTCATATTTAAAAACTACATAGAAATGTAATTGCTTTTTCTTCACATTATGTATGGTAAGATACTGTACAGGGAGCACTTTTGTCATAAGATCCTAAGGCTGAGAGTTAACTTATAAAAACACAATGAAGAAGCAATGTTTAAACTAAAAGTCACTACAGTGAAGTTTGCATACTGTTTCCCTTTAGAAAAGTAAGAGCCACATTTCTGAGTTTCTTTGAAATCTACTTATAAAATGCACAGTGAAAAAGCTTCTGTAATATATTGCAATTACAAGAAAGTTGAGCTCCAGTTTAGTGATTAAATTCTAATTATCCCACATCCATGTGTTCATAATGAGGCAGCAAAGAATGTGGGAAGTTGGGTAGTTCTCTTGAAAATTGAATTCTGATCATTCCTTTATCTGGTAATTAGTAACCATGTGCTTCACTTTCTCAAGACAAAACTTTTGCAGGGTTTGCTGAAATCATTTTTCACCTGATGGTCAGTCTTTCTGGACACCCAACTTTTCCAGTCTTTAAGGTGTGAACAGAGGTTAGTTATGAGGGGCTATAAGGAGAAAAATTGGATTGCTTCTTGAGGTAGTGGTCACATAGGCCACATAGGTAGCAAGTCCTTATAGGTTTTACACTCTTGGTAAGAGTCTATTTAGCGTTCTGGATGAGTAGGACCATGTTGAGAAGGTCTAGAGTCAGGAGATTTAGTATTTGCAGGAGGTGAGTGGGAGACACTTTAGCTTGGCTACAGCTACACTTTGGCTCTTAAATGTCTCGGAAAGGGCTGTGTGTAAAGGCTTGATCCCCAGCATGGCTCTACTGGGGGATGGTAGAGACATTAAGAAGTGAGCCTAGGGGAAGGCCCTGAAGGAGACGCTGGGCCCACTGTCTCTTCCTCTCTTTCTCCTTCATGTCCTGAGAGTGAGGACATTGGCTTGCCTCCCCATGTGTTCTCATCATGGTGTGCTGCTTCCCAGTGAAAGGTCTAAAGTGGTGGTTGCTCTTCCACAGACTGTAAGTTCTGAAATGATGAGCCCCAATTAACTTTTCTCATTATAAGACAATCATCCAGAGGCTGGAGAGATGGCTTGGTGGTTAAGAGCACTGACTGCTCTTGCAGAGGACCTGGGTTCGATTCCCAGTACCCACATGGTGGCTAAGAACCATCTTTAACTCCAGTTCCAGGGGAATCTGACACCCTCTTCTGACCTCCACAGCATTTCACGACAGGGGTGCACAAACCTACATGCAGACAGTACACTCATACACATAAAAAAAAAAAAAAAAGATGATCATCTAAGTATTTGTCTTGGTAACCTGAGGCTAGCACAGATGTTCAGAGATTTGTTTATAGACTGATCACCCATGTGGGTGTCCTCTGTGAGAAAGAATAAAAGGGGAGACATCAGCTAAGCTCATCACAGTTAATGTATTTAATATGGAATTGATCGCTCTTGACCATTTTCATTTTGGTGTAATGTACTGTACAAACTCATTAACTTCAACCTCAAGGTTGTTTAGACACAGGACAGGCAGTTGTCCAGGACTCTACTGGATGTTTGCAATTTTTATTTGCTAGAGATTCCCCTGAACTTAGTGAAGGCCAAAAGAGAGGAAATAGCAGTCAAGGAGGCAGAACTTAAAATGAAAAACACATGAAATTGGAGCTCCCTGTGGAATGAAAGCAGGCCACATCAAGCAGGAATGCGGTGATATTTGCCCTTGTAGTCTGGCCTGATCCTTCACACGGCTTGATGTTGGGCTGTCCATGTGTAACAGGAAGGTCAGGACTTGGGCAAGGAATTTTTCTGTATTTATCCAGAAGATAATAATTTTAAAATCACATGTATGTGTCTGACTTGTTCTGTGATTTTGTTAATAGTTGTTGAGTTCACACATGTCTCTCATTTCATCCATTTCAAGACATCAAATTAAAAGGCTGCTGGGTTCTATGATCCTCCATCTCTCATAAGGGAAAGACGGTAAGATAGAAAGCATGCATTTCTAATTTAGATAGGAAGATTTAGCACAGGTGGCTCTGACTGCCTTGTAGTTGATGCTATATTGTATTAAAATTATTCTTATTGTTAACTATTGTTAACATTTACTATCTCATACAGTGACAGCAATTACATATAAAAGGAAAACAAGTCCATTACTTCTACAAAAATTAATTTGCTGAAACTGTGTTTAAAAAATAAACCAAAATCAGCTGGGGCTGCAGGGAGACCTTGTCTCAAAAAATAGCAAAAAAAAAAAATAATAAAACAAACCAAAATCTAGGTGTGCTGCTACATAGTTTCGGTCCCAGCACTTGGGAAGCAGAGGCAGGCAGACTGCTATGAGAGCCATATACAATATAAAAAGAGATTAAAAGGAGTTACCTTATAACAGGTTACATTGCCCCTTATAGATATCATAGGCTAGTAAAGAAAAAGCCTAATGCTAGGGATGGACTCCTTCTTTTGAAACTGTTGACCAGGGGTCCCATAGACCCTCAAACAATACTGACCATTACCCCTGCTCTTGGCTACTCACCAGAACTTGATGGTGAAACCCTATTCCTGAAGACACTATGTACATGGACCATAGAAAGAACAAGGAGAGGGGCTGGAGAGATGGCCTAGTGGTTAAGAGCACCGACTGCTCTTGCAGAGGACCTGGGTTCGATCCCCAGCACCCACATGGCGGCCGAGAACCATCTGTAACTCCAATTCCAGGAGAACTCCAGTTCCAGGGGAATCCGACACCCTCTTCTGACCTCCGTGGCATTGCACGACACGGGTACACAAACCTACATGCAGACAGTACATTCATACACATAATAAATAAATAAAATTAAAAAAAAAGAACAAGGAGAAATCAAGCTGGTACTGACTTCAAAGCTTCACCTGTACTGACTAGCTTTCACAGTGCTAGAAGGTATTATATATATACTACCAGAAGAAAAAATTAATCATTAACCATACCCAACTGTGAATCCTGCATATTTTACAAACAATTAGTCTGGCAAGATATTCATCATTTGATGTAACAGTGGCACAAATAGTATGGGAGTAACCAATCACTTTCTAATTGGATTTAAGGTCTGATTCATAATACAGAGCTCATACTTGACATTGATATCGGGCCTAGGAACATGTGGCTATAGAGGCCATAGGGGAGAGCCTAATACTATTATTCTACTAAATATATATAGTATTAAAGCAACTCCTATCCATTTATTGTTACACACATAGATTAATGCATCTCTTAACTCTCACCAGAGAAACTTCCTTATGTATCACATAATGACTAACACAGAAACCCACAAGCGGCCAATGTTCAGAGACCAAGAGACTAGAGAGTGGTTATCCATGAATAGGATACCTGTTTCAAACTTCTGCCTCCAACGGTTCAGGGATCATTGTGAACGAGGAGGCAGAAAGACTGAAGAGACAGAGGTAGTGGATAAGCACAAGTTTTCTAGACAGCTGGACATTTACTCATATGAACTCCCAGCAGTGGTGACAGCATGGACAAGTCCCACAGAAGCTCAAGCCAGACCAAATCCCAGCATATGTGGGGAAGTGGGTAATTACCCCAACCATATCTGAGGAGCTATTTAGGAGCTGACGGCTACTGGGGAGTCAGTCTTCTTTAAGTATGTAACTCTTGGTAGGTAAACCAGTCTCCAGTGGATGGACCTACTCCACAAGGTATTTAAGGACATAAATTTGACTCTGTAGACCTTAATATGTCTATAAAGAGTCTATGAACTTGGGCAGGAGGCAAGGGGAGTGAGAATAGGGGAGGGGATATAAATATGGTCAAAATATATGTAGAGAATAAGAGACTGCAGAGTGTGTGTCCCTGGATGGTACTCCTATATTAAATCTCTGCCACCCAGGGATCAGGGAGCATTGGGGAAGAGAGGGTGGAGAGCTGGGGGTGGTGAACGCCCATAAGGAAACAAAGTTTTCCATGCAGCTGGGAACTTGCTCGTGTGAATTCACAACAAAGGTGACATTTTATTAAAAATGTCACTCATTAATACTAAAAAAGAAATTCAGAAAAATTCAATTAAGGAAAAAAAACACAAAAATAAATAAATTAAATAAATAGTTGATTTTCCACTATTTAGGTAGAACATGGTTGATGTATACCCAATTAAAAATTCATTATTTAAGAACTTTTCTCTTTCAGGATAAGTATTATGACCTCTTCTGCTAATATTTATGCTTTGAGGTTTTTAGTCAAATAATATGATTTTTATAATACAGTTACTAAGCTAGACTCATTCATTGGCTGTTTTAAAGTGTGTATAACCAAATGAGCTAATTCTGTGTTCCCATTAAAGGCTAAATTAGCTCTGCTATACAAGAAAAAAAATAGTTCTTTCTTCTGTAGCCTCCACCTCCGCCAAGAACAAAGAGATTTCAAAACTACTTCACAGGCCCTGACTTATCCTCCCACAGTGTCGAGTGCTCTTCTGTCTAGTCCATGCTTGGTGAAACTCTAACCCTCCTTCAAAGGCAGGCACAAATGTCATCTCCCCCAGCAAGCCTCTTCATGGAAGGTGTCAGTTTTCCTTCCCCTGTCCGCCGCTTGCTCCAGGCCCTACAGCCTGGGCACTGTCTATGACAAAGATGCTCTCTCTGTCTGCTGTGTGGAGTTGGGTATGGCACATTACCGTATTGTGGCCCATTGGGTGGTATAGTAACTGCCACAGAGAAATGTTTATTGACTTGATAATAATATATAAAACAAATTGATGTTCTTTGGGTATGTTTCAAATGAAAGTACTATAATTTTTCTTCTAACTCAAGAAAATAAAAATTTTATTTCAGAGAAATAAATGTTTATTATCTTCATGTCCCAAGTGATGGGATCCAGGCACAGAGATTGCTTTTTATTTGTTTCTCTTCCTGTACTGCCTTTTGACTATATAAAAGACCTAAACTCAAAATACCAGCAGCATTCATTTAAAAAATGCCTGTATAGACTGTCTCCAGTGTTTCTTAGGAATGATCTCTGATGTGGCTCCAGAGGAGGCATTGGCAAATATGGTTGGCACCCTAGTGTTTCTTCTGTAGCATTTTATGATCAACCTTTCAGAAGTATTTTATAAAAGGTTTTTTTTTAAATGTCATGTGTATGAGTGTTTGCTTGCACGAACACAAGGCACCATGTGTGTGCAATGCCACAGGGCCATAAGAGGGCATCAGATGGAAATGGAGCTGTGGGTGGTTGTTGGCTGGCATGCGAGTGCTGGGAACTGAACCCAGGTCCTCTGCAAGAGCGGCCAGTGCTCTTAACTGCTGAGCCATGTCCCCAGCTACAATGTAAAAGTTTTTTCTTTTTAATTATGAAGTTTGTCTTTTTTGCTTCTGGTGCAAAAGATTATGTGAGACTTTGAAAAAAATTAAAAGCCACTCCTAATAAACTCTAATACAGTTGTTTTTACTTATGGCTTTCCTTTTTATGCATGTTTATACATTTTATATACACACTGTATGAAACTCACATTGTATGTTTTGTTTAAATTAAACATGTAATATTTCCTCATGTTTAATATGATCTATTAAAGAGATGTACTTTTTTTTTTTTTTTTTTTTGCCTTTTTCGAGACAGGGTCTCCCTGTAGCCCCAGCTGTCCTGGAAAAAGAGATGTACTTTTAATTGACAAATAATTGTGTACATTTATAGAGTAAAATGTCATGTTTTGATATGAATAAATTGTAAAAAGATTCAATTCATAATCTGCCACATCAACAGTGGACTATTTCTTTGCTATGAACATGTACAAAAATCTTTTTTTTTTTTTTTTTTTTTTGTTCTTTTTGAAACAGCATCTCCTTGTCTTGTAGCCCCAGCTGGCCTGGAACTCCCTATGTAGACCAAACCGACCATGAATTCACAGAGATCCATCTGCTTCTGCCTTCCAAGTACTCGGATTAAAGGTATATGCCACCATGCTCAGCGGAAAAAAAATCTGTTCTTTTAGCGATTTTGAAGTATCCGTTATTATTATCCACAGCCACCATGCAGCACAGCAGATCACTCTGCACCCTTGATCGACAGTTCCCCCATCCTCATCCTGCCTCTCCCTCCCAGTCTGTAGTCATCACTTTTCAACTCTTTCAGTGAGCAGACTCCTCTGATTCCACATACTACTGAGACAGTGAAGTATTTATCTTTCTGTCCAGGTGTACTTCCTTATGTCTTCTATATAGCTCCATCCATGGCACTCCATGAAACAGAGTCCTTCTTTTTAAAGGCTATCTAGGGGGCTGGAGAGATGGCTCAGCAGTTAAGAGCACCAACTGCTCTTGCAGAGGACCCGGGTTCAATTCCCAGCACCCACATGATGGCTAAGAACCATCTTTAACTCCAGTTCCAGGGGAATCCGACACCCTCTCCTGACCTCTGCAGCATTGCCCAACATGGGTGCACCAACTTATATGCAGACAGTACATTCATACACATAAAAAATAATAAATAAAAAAATAAGGTTATCTAGTATTTCATTATTTATACATGTCAAGATGTCCTGGGACACCAACAAACAGACTTTATATCCTGGTGGAGGCAAAACACAAAATCAGATCATCAGACAAGGAAGTAAAATGCTTATAGACTGCCACACATCGAGGAGTGAAGGTTTTAGACAAAGCTTCTCAGTAAAACATGTGTGGTGGGATGAGACGCTGCTCCTGGAGGGGTGAGCTTATATGGAGACAGCACCCAGGCAGAGAGCAGTGGTAGGCAGAGTATGAGGAGAGGAAGAGTTTGTTTAAATCCTCAAACCTGGAACTGGGGAGCACATGCCTCAAACACTGTGAGGACAGTGGCATGAAGCCTGACTGACGTAATCAATAATGATGTCACAAGGGATTGGGCTTTTTCACTGGCTAAGTCATGTGGGTTCCACTGTGAGACTAAAGGAAAGGTTTGAAAGGTCACTCAACTGTAGCAGCGAAATTTCAGTAATAAGGCATCTTCTTTTTTTTTTTTAATTTTAAATTTTATTTATTTTTTAAACACATTGGGATTTTTTAAAACTTATTTGTTTTTTATTTTTTATGTGTATGAGTGTACTGTCTGCATATAGGTTGGTGTTTTCTGTAGCTTCATCTCTGGCAAATGCTGAAAATCACTTGTAAAGTATGTTGTCAAATCTGATGATAGGCAAATAGATGTCTGTTCTATTATCTTTATATTTTAACAAAGAAATGTTTGAAATACTGCAGCACATTTAAGATTAAATTATAGAGGGGCTGGAGAGATGGCCTATCGGTTAAGAGCGCTGACCGCTCTTTCAGAGGACCCGGGTTCGATCCCCAGCACCCACATGGCGGCTGAGAACCGTCTGTAACTCCAATTCCAGGAGAACTCCAGTTCCAGGGGAATCCGAGACCCTCTTCTGACCTCCGCGGCATTGCACGACACGGGTGCACAAACTTGCACGCAGACAGTACATTCATACACATACGGAAATAAATAAAATTAAAAAAAAAAGATTAAATTATAGAACACTTTCCAAAAGCCATTCATAACACAGCATTAGATAAAATAAACCATACAGGTTCTCTCCTTTATTTTTTTGCCAATGACTCAAACTTCCACTAGAAATGTTGGAATTCATTAGAACAATGAAGTTCTAGGGACAAGATATTGAATCATGTGATTATAAAGAACAATATGCTAAGTGAAGTAACACAGTCCCAGAGAAACAAATGATGAATGGTATCCCCCATTTGTGATGCTCACACCAAGTACCTAGTTGTAAGGCAAACTGAACAATGTTAATGTTATAGTCCTCTTTATCTGAAAGCAACTGTGCTCTTATAATGTGAATCCCTTAACAGGCTCTAGAGTTAACCTACTACTTATTTTCAGACTTTGTAATCCTGGTATATGGGTGGAGGGTATGTATGCATATTTTATAAAGTAATATAAAATTAAAAGTGAAAAAGTGAATTCTGAAATATGATTTGGAATTAACATACAGTTTATTTTCAGATGATATGATTTTCTGTATGTGTGACATATATATGCATATGTTGAAGCAATACAAATCAGAGGGAACAACAACAACAACAAAAGAACTGGGACAAAGAACCTACTGAAACAATAAAGTTCTCCCAAAAACAATAATCCTCTGCTTTGAAAAACTTTAAAAAAGACTCGAAAAAGATGTGTATGGCAGAACTCGGGTGGGGTGGGGGGCATGGAAAGGGAAATAAATCTAAATTGAACTGAGAAATGATGTATGAAATGCATAAAACTTCAATACAAATATAAAAAAGAACAATACACTCCTCACCTTCTATGCGAGACTTGATGTGTCCTTAAGCAGCAAGCCTCGTCATGAAGTCATCTTCAATTCACTTTCCATCTCATATAAATTGTAGATCCCCAGACAGGAAGGGGCTGTGAAGCCATCTGATCCAACACATCATTTTCTGATGAAGAAACTGACTCTCAGAGATCCTGAGGGTTTTTCAGTCTCAGCCAGGCCTTTGAAATCCTAGCTGAAGAGTCCACATGATTTCATGTGAGGACACATTTAGATGACATGTAACTAGGGATGACATCATGCTGTGTTAGGAAGTACATGTTTTAGACAATAGGTAGGTCATGTGAAGTTTAGAAACGCTCACCTAAGTCATTTTTATAATCCAAGTTTTGAGTTAACTCATCTCTGTGGTTTTTGTTACATTTTTTTTCTATTACATTTCATTACATTTTTCTGTATTACATATAGTAAAGCTGTGAGGTTATTTTGATTTAAGTGAGCTGATTTAAGAACAATTAAAATATACCCAAAAGAGAAAGATGATTACACATATTGCAGAAGGAACTCTTGCACTGTATGAATATTCCTGATGCAGTTTCTTCAAATATCAACATTTCCTACACAGAGATGGAAAGTAGATCTAACTGAGTGCATGATCGCTAATGGATAGTTTTCGCTGCCTGGAGGAAGCATTAGGAAATAGGGATGTTTGGGCCCACTGCATGCATTTGTCAGATGTCAGGGTTCTGCAGAAACAGCAGGATAGACAGAGAGACAGACAGACAGACACACACACATAAACAAATACCAGACTTGCCAGCCCCCAAATCACATGATTGTATGAACCAATTTCATAGAATCTCCTTAATTTACTTATATTCATTCACAGTTATATTGGTAGATTTTCTATGAATTTTATGAATCTCTATTTTATTTATAAATTACATGCCTGTATATTTATATAAAGAGATTCATTGAGAAATTGGCTCCTGCAATTGAGGGGACTGAAAAGTCTGAAATCACTGAGGGAGGCTGAAGGCTCAGGGAAGAGTTGCTGCAACATTGACTCCAAAGTCTGCTTGGAGAGCCGGCAGGTGGATGTGCTGTAATCTCCAGAACTGCTTCTCTTTTTGTGAAGCACAGTCAGCCCCTCAGTCTTTTGACTAAAGGATCCTGCTTCAGGGAGGAAGTTTGTTCTATCGAAAGTCCATTTATCAGTTGCAAGGGTTGATATGTGCAAATAATAGCTTTGCAACAATGTCTCCAGTGCAGCTTGACTAAGCCCCTGGGCAGCACAGACTAGCCAAGCTGCTGCAGATCACCAGCCATGACCGGAAGTGTGCCCTCATGTGCTGTAGGGGAGCAGGAGAGGATGGGTGAGTGGCATTAATCTGGTCCTGCGGCTGTTTTCTCCTGGTTGTATAGAAAAATCCCTTTTATGGGCAAACTTCAAGAATATTATTCTATAAATGATAGAACTTCTATTTAGAAGAATTTTTCGATGGATAAATACTTTCTATCTCACTAAGAGTTTTCAATAACTTTGTTGTTTTGAAGTAACCCTTAACATAGGAAGCTTTAATAAAAACATTTTAAGATAAGAGCATTTTAAAAATGGCCGAAAACAATATCTCAAAGAAGGTGTTCGCAGGTCCCACTTCACTCCTTATGTAATCTAGTTCCCAGGGCAATTCACTATGTGTCCGCCATATGCTCTTCTATCCCATAGGGAAATCTCCAGTAGAACTACTTTCAAACAGAGAAATCGGTATAGACATTTTCCAGAAATTAACTGCTTTAACAGTCCTCCAAGGTAAAATTCCCAATTGTCAAAAACTTTAATAACCATGTGGTGTATCTCTTTCAGTCTATAGCTTTAATTTTAACCTTTTATGTGCTGACACATTGTAAACTTTGGGTGACTTCCTCTATGTCTGCTGTTCCCAATTCACTGTGCTGTCTTTTAAACAACTGTATTATTATATCAAACAATGTGCAATTTAAAAAAAAAAAACCTGCGGAGGAAAGTCTCATCAGGAGAGAGTTCAGCTATATTTTTTTTAAGAGAAGATTTGAAGTAACCCTTAACATAAGAAGCTTTAATAAAAACATTTTAAGATGAGAGCATTTTAAAAGTGGCAGAAAACAATACCTCAAGAATATTTGCCTGAGCCCAACTCTAAGGAGTATTCTGATTCGGGTGTTTCTTTTGTTCCTTGAGAGAATGTTTTGTATTATTGAATGTTGAGTGTCTTTCTGCATTTCTGATTTCAGGCACATTGCCTGCTAGGAACCTGTGGAAACTGTCAGACTGGAGTAATGTTGGAGGGGTGCTCTGAGTTCTGAGAAGGACATGAGGAATGGATATGGCTGAGAGGCTAGAAGTGTGTCTGCCGTGGGCCTTCAGCAAGTGCTCTGCCTATATCATACTCTGATAGACTCGGAACCAGAAAATAGGAAAAGCAGACCTTATAAAGGTCCCCAGCTGTTTACATTTAATGTCGTTGTCAACTTACTCCCCTCCACATTGCAAGTCTTACTATGTATTTAGCACAAGGCAATGTCATGTGTATAGAAAAGCAGAGAGTTCTAGAGATTATATAGCCCCCTGTTAGATGTTTATTACCTAGGAAATAAAGGTATCTATGAAGGGCTTTGCAAAGTGTCTGAGGCTGGTGTCTGCTGAACAGACTGAAGTGCTCTGACACATGTTAGGAGTGAATGGATTTCTGAAACATCCTCAATGCAAGGTTGGTATGAGCAGGTGCTCAGTAAATTAGGATTAAAATGTGCTTCTAGAAGCTGGATCATTTAATCTTCTGTTCTCTACTTTGCAGTGATTGTAAAGGCAGAGCCTGTTCTGCCTGAATGTATATAAGTGCACTCTGTAAGTGTAATGTCTGTAGAGGCCAGAAGAGGGCCTTAGATCCCCCTGGAGCTGGAGTTATGGTTGACAACTGCCATGGGGTGGGGGGTAGGAACCGAACCCAGGTCCCTGCAAGAGCAGCCAGTGTTCTTAACCACTCAGCTATTTCTCTAGCCCCCGCTTTTCCATATTTTAAATTATAGTAGAACAAAATGCAACAGTGGTGTGCCTTCCTGTGACCACCTCCCAACCACCACTGAGGCACAGGAATCTGCCAGTGCAGTTAGCCCAAAGGCCAGGGGAGATCACACAGCGGAGGGCAGCTGGTCTACCTGGGTTGACTCTGCTATTGAGTGCACATTTTTGTCCCATATCCATCCATCCCCACCTACGAATCTAGATTTATTGTTTCTCTATTATACATGGGACAGTGGTATAGACTTATCATTGCCCAAGACTTATAATTCCAGTCTGACATTGCTTTCAAACTTTTTCTCTACTTTAGTTTTATCGTATTTCATTTCTAAACCCAGCCTTGTACATTTTGAGCTTATTTACCCACATGTTCATGGCTTGCTCTATGTAGAAAAAGAGCTAAATTATACCAATCAGTGTTTGGAGATGTTTGCTATTTTATTGGCTTTCAAAAGCAGATCATGAAAGCATTTGAATCCTTGTCCTGGTGTCTGCTCATGACGCTGAGATGCGGGAGGACAGTGGGGGCTGAGATGTTAAAGGTTCTTTGCTCTGAATTGATTTGGTTGTGATGGTGCCAGCTTGAAAGGGGTGGGGTAGTAATTCCAAATTCAGGGCAGATGGTCTTCAGTGCTTTCCATTACTCCTAGGCATTTATCAATTAGGAGTCAGTAGCATTTGCCTGTTCTCATTAGGTAATTACATTAAAAATACTCCTTATCACAACAAAGAAAAACCTAATTACCAGATCGAGATTAGACCTGATGCTGCAGGCTTGTCTCTTGACCAGTGGCATGTGACCCAGATAAAAGCAAAGGCAACTGGGAGGTATATTTGGGGCTGACAGTGATGGGTGAGCACCCCAGAATCCACAGAGGAGACACCCGGGCTCTTTCTTTGTTCTACTGTTTTCTAATCCTAATGATCAAAAGTAATATCAGTCACTCAGAATCAAAGTGAGTTGACCACCACAACTTCTCATGGCTAAATGTCTTGATTTTTCTATAAATAAAAAGAAAACTTCTGAAAATACTCTTTGAAGAAACTTTTGGTGGCCAACACATGGGCAGCAATATATTTCCTTTCTCACAGCTCTTATCATTTGAGAGAGAGAGAAAGCACTCTGGATATTCAATTCTAGCATAACACGTTTTCCTTTTTATCGATTCACGTGTAGCAATAAACTAACATTTATTTTTATTTAGTCTTTGACATTTAGCTATTACCATCACCAGGTCATTTATTTCCCACAAAATCTCTTTAAACTTTATTATAAACATGTATTAATTGCCAAGATTACATTTACAAAAATAACTGCAAGGAGTTGATGTGGTAGATACTTTTAAGTGTTCTACTGTTTTTAGAAGGATTTGGGGTCAGAATATGAGATTTTTTTTTCCAGCTTCTTAAGCCAATTCCTAAAATTTCATCCCTTTCTATGATTTAAATTTCATACTTCTGTTTATCAAAACACCTAAGTTTTAAAATAAGTTCTGACATAAGCTGTCCTAGTTCCCTTTCTGTTGCTATGACAAAGTACCTGGACACAATGCAGCTTAAATGAGAAAGGGTTTGTTTGGCTTATAACACTAGGTTACAATCCACCACTGTGGGAAGTCAAAGCAAGACTGAAGCATTTAGCCACATCAGAGCTAGCCACAAGACAAATGGATGCATGTATGTTTCTAGGGGTCAGCTCACTTTCCTTGCTCTTACACAACCCAGGCCTCAAAACAGGGAATCGTTGGTACTCTCCACAATGTGTGGGCCTTCCTGCCTCATAGCTTCTGTCACCCATAGACAGCTGGAGCTCATTGACAAGTAGCAAATATGAATGCCAACCCAAATCTCACAGATTCTTTACTGTCATTTTACCATGTCCACTTATTAACCTTGTCCTCTTCCCAGATACCATGCCACATGTTTGTTTGTGTGTTTCATCCTGTCTACAGTGCTGGAAAGATCAGAATAGGCCCCATGAAGATGGTAGTTTCTGAGTAGACAGCATGCAGAGAGGCAAAAGAAGAGGAGAAAAAACCAGAATTGGTGAGCAGGCAATTCAGACTTACAACATTATCTGCACTTGGCAGATTAAGACTTCATTGTTTTTATTTCTCAGACTAAAGAGAAATAGTCCTATCTTTGTCCTATTTTGAAATTGGCCCCTTAGAGAACAAAAGGCAGAAACTCATTGTTCTCCAGTGAAGTGTTCTTTGCACAGACCTATACTGCTCTCTTAGCTCCTGTCAGAGCTATTGAGTGATGGCCCTTGAACGCTCATTTCAATTGGCGGAGAGAAGAGGCAGGTCAGCGACATAGGGACAAGGCCACCAAGTGATCCACACACATCACTTTATGTGTCAGTCATGTGGCAGCTCTGTGTGATGTGTTATGCTAGCCTCTGGGATAAGATTCAGTCAGATTCAACTGGGCCGTCCAAGAGGGTGCCTTACAATCAAAAGCTGTTTGAAATAGAAATAGTCACATTGTGAAAAGCTTACCATACCCTTCCTCCACTCTCTGCTGTGTCTGAGGGCAAGAGAAAAATCCAGATGCAGATTGCTTCTGATAACAGGTTACTGTGCAGAGTAATTTTAAAAAGCCAAGTAAAGCTGGGCGTGGTGGCACACACCTTTAATCCTAGCACTTGGGAGGCAGAGGCAGGAGGATCTCTATGAGTTCTAGGCCAGCCTGATCTACAGAGTAAGTTCCAGGACAGCTGGGGCTATAGGGAGACCCTGTCTCAAAAAAAAAAAAAAAAAAGAAAAGAAAAGCCAAGTAGAATGACTCTATCCAGTTGACTATCTAGAATCTTAAGAACCAGCCTATCTTTGAACACAATCCTGACACTTGAAGTGTGTGAATGTATTTTTTAAAAATCAGTCAACCATGAAGACTGCAGAGATGAACTCTATGTTTTGGCTTTGTTTGGAAGCAGTGGATTAGCAGGTGTTTTCTGTCTCCTGAGCTAATTCACCTGTAACTCCATGCACCTGTTAGTTTGATTAGAAAGGCGGTTCATGCAATTAAGGATGAGGGACCTGGATTATTTCATCCTGCTGTCAAAACCTACTATTTAAGTAATTTGAAATTTCAAAGCAGTGAAATAAATTTCATTTCTCAACTGAGTAGAAAAGACACAAAGAGTAAGGAGGAAGAGAGGGTTAAACTGGAGAAGAAAAGCAAAGCAAAAGTGGAATAAAATACCTAGGCGGTTTAGGATTTGGAGAGGGTGGGACACTAGAGGTGACGGTTGGTGCTCCTGAAGCTCCAGGGCTCAGGAAGTGATCATCAGATGTCTTGTTCATCTTCAAAATGTTAACTGTCAAATATTTGGCAGGTATTTCATCTTGCGTGTGCGTGTGTGTGTGTGTGTGTGTGTGTGTGTGTGTGTGTTCAGAGGTCAGGATCAGGTGTCTTCCTCAATTGCTCCTTTGTTACTATTATGCCTTAGTTGTGTTTCTGTTCCTGTGATTAAGTACCCTGACCAAAAGCAACTTAGTGTTTATTTCATCTTACAATTCCAGCTTATAGTCAGGAAGTCAAAGCAGGAATTTCAAACACGGGGTTATGTCAAGTCCACAGTCAAGATCCAAGAGGACTGAATGCTGGCCTGTGCCCTTGCTAGCCTGCTTGCTTGTGTGCTCAGCTCCCTTCTCCACTCCTGTACAGATCCCTTGGCTAGGGAATGGTGCTGCCCAGAGCAGCGATGAATTCATTTAATTAGCATAATCACCACAGATGTGCCCACAGGCCCCACCCTATGTAGATAATCCCTCATGAGAAGCTCTTCCTAGATGATGCTAGGTGTTGTCAACTTTACCAACTAACCATTGCAGTGTATGTGTGTGTGTGTGTGTGTGTGTGTGTGTGTGTGTGTGTGTAGGTCAGAGGACAACTTTCAAATGTCAACTCTCACCTTCTACCTTGTTTTGAGGCAAGGTCTCTGTATTAGTCAAGGTTCTCTAAAGAAACAGAATCAATAGAGATTTATTGATTTGCTCACGGGATAGAGTCCGAGTAGTCCAACAAAAGCTGTGCCACACCAGAGAGGCTGAGAATCCAGGCAGTTGCTCAGTCCATGAGGCTGGATGTCTCAGTAGTCCCAATCTGGTGCTGAAGGCCTGATGGATTCTGGGAGATCTGCCCATCGTCTTCAGTCTGTGCTGGGAACAAAAGAGTTGATCATAGCAGCAAGAAGAACTCACCAGTGAGAGAGAAGGCAAGTGGCAAAAAAGGGGACCAGCTCCCTTCTGCCATGGCCTTTTATACTGGCTGCCATCAGAGAGTAAAGCCCACATTTAGGGTGGTCATCTGGCCTGAGATAATACAATCTGAAGATCTCTTTCTCATATTTGCTCATCCCGAATCCAGTCGAGTTGACACCCGGGATTAGCAGGATTAACCATCATCGTCTCTCTTGTTTCATCCCATACTGCAAGCTAGTTGGCCCCTGAGCTTCTGGAGGACTCTAGATTCTACCTCTCATCTTGCCATAAAAGCACTGAGATTTCAGATGCACGCTAGTGCATCTGGCTTTTTTTGTGGGTTCAGGTTGTCACACTTGCACGACAGCTGCTTTTACCTACTGAGCCATTTCCCCACCTTATTATTTTTTGAGTTGTGTCCGCTCGTTGATCCTGAGACTCATTGATTCAGGTAGGCTGGCTAGACAATGGGCCTGTGTCTATACTACCCTGGCTGGGTTTACGGAGGCACACGGTTATGCTCAGCTTTCTTACGTGGGTGCTGGGGATCTGAATTCAAGTCCTCATGCTTACACAGCAGGCACTTTGCTGACTGAACCATCTCCTCCTCCCTAGTAATTTTGATTTAACAATTGAATTATGGACCAAAAATATTTATGTACAAGGTTGTATAGCTGGGCTTCATGAGTCATTCTAAATACTTGGATGTGATCTATGACCACAAGGCTGCATGTGGCTTCCAACCCACTGAGCTGGAATCAGTCATTTCCTTGTTTGTTATAGCCTGGACTCTACTGATTTCCCCTGACCTTTCTAGTTTAGCTTGTATCCAGTGCAACCTTCCTCATATTTGCCTTAAGGCCTTTCCTATTTGGTCCTATGATTCCTTCTCAGGCTAACCCATCCACACTGTGGTGGTGTCACATGTCTTATCAAGTATCTCTACACCCTTTGATACCTCCAGTCTAAGTTCAAGGCCTATTATTCAATTGCCTGCTTGTCATCACATCTTTGCTCTCTCAAAGGCAGTTGAAATTTGATACAGTCAGAAGTGTCTTATTCCTACAGTTTGCCTCGGAAATGTCCCCAAAGACTCCTGCTTTTTAAATTAATTAATTTGTTTAATATGTATGAATGCTATGCCTGCATGTATGTTAAGCGCACTATGTTGTGCAATGCCAAACAAAGCCAGAAGAGGGCATCAGATCCCCTGGAACTAGAGTTAAGATGGTCGTTAGCCACCACGGGGGAACTGGGATTTGAACCCAGATCGTCTGCAGGAGCAGACCATGCTTTTAACCACAGAGCCATTTCTCAAGCCCCTGGTCTCTAGCTTATGGGGTTTTCCTGCAGGCTGCGGAGCCTTTAGGAGGTCAGACCTGACTGGCTAATGTAAGTCCTAGGGCCATGCCTTTACCGGCTTCGCCCAGCCCTGGTTCCTTCCCACTTTCTCTGCTTCCTATTCCGCCGCCAAGTGAGGAGCCTCCAGCACTTGGCTCTCAGCACTATGAACTGTCACGTCCTTTCCACCACAAGAGATTAAAGTCTGTCCATGACTCTAAGCCAAAATAAACCTTTCCCCTCCTCAAGTTGTTTCTGTCCAGCATTTTTGTCAGTGACACAAACAAGTATCTAATACGCTCCCACCCATGATGCGATGTGCTCTTATCCCCACGCACGCCTATGCACCAGCAATATCAAGTCCGGAAAAGCCAGAGGCCCAGGAGTTATCCTTGACTCCTCCCTGTTGATATGAATCTAACTGTTCACATCCCTCACCTCCACTGGTTTCTCCACTTAGCTCTCAAAGCTGTCTCCACGCTTCCTCAAAGATCTCACTCTGGTCTGATAAATTTCTAATTTTTTTTTTTTATTTATTTTTGTATGTGTATGAATGTACTGACTGCATGTAGGTTTGTGCACCCGTGTCGTGCAATACCCCAGGCTCCGCCAGCCTACTCCACCGTAGTCCCTGTACCACATTCAGAGAGAGCTTATCTTTGTGCACAAGGCACAGCCTCAGCCATGGAGGATTCCTGCCAACACTTAGACTTCAAAAAACTTTAAATCTAACAGTTTTCACTGGATAGGCTTCGGAAAGTTGTAAAACCTACGAGGTTTCATTGGATATATTGAAAAATAAAACGTTGCACTTGATATAGTCTTGATTTTAAAGATGTTTATATTGAAGTAATCAGTAGTAACAATTTTGCCAAAAGATAGAACATTCCATGTGTGGTACAGGTTTCTGAAGAAAATCACAGGAACACAAAATCAAAATGAATTTCAACTGAATAGATAGGTATATTGGCAGGTAAAAAAAGCTAATTTTACTCATCACATTGTTTTTAAGAAAAGAATTCAGCAATGCAAATACATATTATTAGGGAGAATATTTAACCTTTACTTTCTATTTTCTGTGTATGAATTATTTTTTTTCCAATGATAAAATAGATCAAAACCGTATGGCAGAAATCGAGGAACTGATTTGTTTTTATAAGTAGGACAAACACAAATTCCTTTATCTTTGGCTGTTTTTATTTCCATCATGTTTTTCTCTCTCAGGGAACATCACCACTAGCTCTGCCTCTAGCACCTTTGTGAGAGGCAACAAGGGTGCCCCCCTTTCATGAGGTGAGGCCCTGCACAGGGGGTGGGCACAACACCAGCCATCAGACCAAGTTCATGTTGGCTCCCAGCACTTGGGAGGCAAAGGCAGGTGAATCTCTTTGAGTTCAAGGCCCACCTGGTCTACATAGTGAGCTCCAGGCCAGCTGGGACTAAACGGAGACCCTGTCTCAAAAAGGAAGCTCCCCTCAGAAAAGAAATAGGAAGATTAGCCGGGGGTGGTGGCGCATGCCTTTAATCCTAGCACTTGGGAGGCAGAGGCAGGCGGATCTTTGTGAGTTCAAGGCCAGCCTGGTCTACAGACTGAGTGCCAGGACAGCTGGTGGCTACAGGAACCTGTCTCAAAAAAAAAAAAAAAAAAAAAAAAAAAAAAAAAGAAAAGGACAGAGCATAAGATGGATGTATAACCTTTACTTGCCCAGGGCTCAGGGACCATTGTGGAAGAGAGGGCAGAAAGATTGTAAGAGCCAGGGAGGAGGTGCATGACCATTATGGAAATATAAGCTCTGAGGACCCTGTTCATATGAACCTACAGCAATGATGTCAGCATGCACAAGACCCACGCAAACTCAAGAAGACAAAACCCAGCATGGAACTGTGGAAATGGGCAGCAGAGCCCAATCTTTGCTGAAGAACTAGTGGCAGCTGAGTACTGCTGGGTGAGGAAGAGCTGGTCTTAAAGCAAGGACTCTGGATAGGCTGACTCAGTAGACAAACGTACTGACGAATGTTTAGGGACACTAACTTGACACAATGGGCCTTCACACAAATGAGAGTGTGTATGAATTCCAGTGGGGGGCTGTGGGAGGGTGGGGAAGGGGTGTAAAGGGAATTAAGATTGATTCAGATGTTCTGTATGAAACACACAAAAATTCAATTTAAAATGGATAAAAGGGGCATAAAGCATAGGAAAAATAATCTAGGGAAAAATGTTCTATGGTTTTAACTATGCTTGTATTTCCCTCCAGAAATTATGCTGATAATGTTTTGTAAAGACAGGGACTAAAATAGTTTTTTTTTATTCCTTTTGAGACAGGGTCTCCCTGTAGCCCCAGCTGGCCTGGAACTTGCTATGTAGACCAGGCTGGCCTTGAACTCACAGAGATTCACCTGCCTCTTCCTCCCAGAGGCGTTAAAGGTGTGCACCACCACACCCAGTGGGACTAAAATAATTTAAGACAGAGAAATGTTTATAATATTTTGTTTTCTACAGGAAATAGTAACAATTAAAAACAAGTAACACCTACCAAAGGCGCTTCTAAATGGTTTTGTGGAAAAATAATTCAGAATTGTAACTTCCTGCTCTTGGTTCTATTTTTGAAGATAATAATAGAATAAAAACATAAAAGCATTACTTAGAAAAGATAATTGTGTTTGCAAGTGTGTGCATCACACAGAACGGGGGAGGCATCCTGTGTAGGAACAATTTCATTATGTAAGACAACGGGCTCAGGAGAATCAGTTGGCAATTAATAATTCTCAGGGGATTTTAATTGTTATTTTCCATTTTTATGAACTTCTCTCTGAAGCCCAGTAAGTAGCTGATGAATCATTCAGTAACTGAAGAAAAAAATTACTAAATTAATCAGTGCCTTTTGTGTGGTTGGGTTTTTATTATGACACCAGTGTCCAAGAAACAGTTCCCAGAGGGATTAAACATGCCTACAAATGGAAGTATGCATATTCAACAGACCAAAAAGCAATTTCTGAATATCTAAGAGGAATATAATGTTCATTTAAAAAGAGATAATTGAGTGACATCCTAAAGTATGTGAATACCATTCATTAATAAACATTTAACATTCCAAAAAATAAAATAAATGGAACTGTTTAATAACCAGAGGAACTATATTTCTGAGTTCACTGAGAGAGCAGCCCATCTAACTCCCAAACTGAGACTTGTTTAGCTTGCATGAGGTATACACATTGTTTATTAATCTTCCTATTTCTTTTTTTTTTTTTTTTTTTTTTTACAAACCATCAGAAGAAGGTCCATTTCGGTATCTCATATCTGGTGCTCATGAACTTCTGGTCAAAACAGTAAACTTCTGCACTGAAAATTTTAAAAAAGACTGAGAAAAAGATGAAGCTCTCCTTGGAGGAATAATTCATGGTTGATGCCACAAGCTTACGTCCTCTAGTGGTTAGGAGATGTTATAAGCCACAGTAAGGCCTTGTCATCTTTTACACAAAAACTATAGTTCATGGATTAGCATATCATCCAAACATCTGTGTCTATACCAATGTAACCTACCATAATAATTAGTACTGTTTAAATGCCTGTATGTCTAATTGCTTGTGCTTCATTAGTAGGATTAAAAGGTTATTCCTGGATAAACTGCCAACCCATGAAAGGAAACAGCCTGAACTGATCAGAGTCCAAAACGACATCTCCAGAGAAAGTAGACTGTTTTGCTTCCTGCCCACTTTTGCCCCTTTTCTAAAGCCTAGGGAACAATCTGTGGAAGAGGGGGCATGGTAGAAAGCAAGGGCTGCAATTGGGGTGAATGGTGAAACTACAGCAATATAGACTGGACACTTATTTGATCAACAAGATTGTACATACAAGCCCCTCCAGCTGGACAGTGGGAGCCTTGGACTGTGTGGGTTTGGGCATAGTTGCTTGCAAATTGGTTTTTACATGAACGATGCTTGTACTCATAACTTATTACTTATTGTTAAAAAATAAAAAAAGAAAAAAACGTTTGGCAGAATGCATGAGCTCATGTGGTGGCAAGGAACATGGAATGGGTCTAGACTTGATTGGAAATTTTGTATGAAATGCACAAAGCTCCAATAAAAATTGGCTTTAAAAAGTAGTAAAAGCCGGGCATGGTGGCACACACCTTTAATCCTAGCACTTGGGAGGCAGAGGTAGGTGGATCTTTGTGAGTTCAAGGTCAGCCTGGTCAGCCTGCTCTACAGAGTGAGTTCTAGGACAGCTGGGGCTACAGGGAGACCCTGTCTCAAAATGACAAAAAAAAAAGGGGGGGGGGCTGGAGAGATGGCTCAGCAGTTAAGAGCACCAACTGCTTTTGCAGAGGACCCGGATTCAATTCCCAGCACCCACATGGTGGCTAAGAACCATCTTTAACTCCAGTTCCAGGGTAATCCGACACCCTCTTCTGACCTCTGCGGCATTGCACCACAAGGGTGCATCAGCCTACATGCAGACAGTACATTCATGCACATACAAAAATAATAAATAAAATTTAAAAAGTGGTAGAAAAAAGAAAGAAGCATTCTGGATCTTAGATTATTTCTTACTAATATTTGAATGGAAATTCCCGACAGTTAAATAGAACCTAGATTTGCTACTTGTAACTACAATGCCAAATTATTTACATAACATAATCCACAGTAACCTAAATAAATAATATAGGCAGAAAGTCAAGTAAGTAATTTGGTGCCCAGTTTGCATTTTTGTCCAGCCAGTCAGGTCTGTAGCAGTTATTTAACACAACAGCCCCTAATGTGGTAATCAAGAGAGTCATTTGCAGACCACCTGAGGTTCTAGGCAGAGAGGCAGACCCTGGACCCAGTGCTCTGAGCGCTCTGTGGTAACTTGTGTCTTGGCAATATAATCATCAATATAATATAATCATTGACTACCCATAGCACGTACCACAGTTCCCAATTTATTCTAAATAAAAGCAAAAAAACAAATTATGGTTTACTTTTAAATTGACATGTAGTATTTTTACACATTTGTAAGGCACACTAAGTATAACCTGATGCATGCATACAATGTATAATAATCAGATTAGTGTAGTTAGCATTTCCGTGTCCTCAGACATTATCATTTTTGTGTTTTGGGAGCTCTTAACTCCTGTAGTTATTTTGAAATGTATAATGAGTGTTACAGAGTGCAGTTCCCCTACTCTGATGTCTCCCAGCCCGGCTATGGCTATCCTCCTCTCCTCACTGAGCTTTGGTTCCCATTATCTGCTCTCTCCACATTCTCCCTCCGCTCCCTTCTTTGCCTCTGTGAGTTCCTTTTTCTCTGTTTCTATGTGATTTAAACAGAGAGGAGATGGCAGTTGTCTCTTCATGCCTGGCTCAGCTCACTTGACACAGTTTCTCCTCGTGGAACGGGCTCTGTTCCACACTAATACAGCAGCTCAGGCACCTAAATCCATCAGCTACAGCTTCGCCCATCTGAGATAAGGCACTGCGAACCTCCCTGGTATCTTTATCTCAGTAGTTTTTCATGACGGCATTTTCCCACTCATTGAATCATCATCAGTACATCTGTTTTTTCCCTGAAAATATATTATGCTCAACCATCTAAGGAAGCATAGTGTAGGAGAGAGATCTATAGGAAAGATTAAATAGCTATAAGATGTCAGGACAAAAGAGACAAGAAAATGAAGAGATATGAATTCATAGGGACAATAGCTGATTACAAATTTCTTGGTGAAAGGATGGACTGAGTTGACAGTGAATGATGAGCTATGCTTTTTAATTTTTTAGTTGAATTTTTGTACATTTCATTCATAACATCTCAATCAGTCTTAATCACCTTTGTATCTCCTCCCCCCTGGCCCTCCCACAATTCCCCACTGGAATTCATACGTTCTTTCATTTATGTTAAGGCCTATTGTGCCAAATTAGTGTCCCTGGCTGTTTCTCAGTGCAAGTTTGTCCATTGAGCTCTAGTCAGCCTATCCTGAGTCCCTCGATTTAAGGAGACCAGTTCTTCCTCACCCAATGGTAATCAGCTGCCAATATTTCTTCAGCTAAAATTGGGTTCTGCTGCCCATTTCCCCAGTTCCACACTGGGTTCTTGTCTGGTTGAGCTTGCATGGGTCTTGTGTATGCTGACACTATTTCTGCATGTCTATATGAGCAGGGTCCCTGGAGCTTGTAGGATTCTATTTCCATATGGTCTTGCATCACCTCCCTGACTCCTATAATCTTTCCACCCCATCTTCCACAATGGTCCCTGAGCCCTGGGTGAATGAAGCCTAATAATATAGGAGACCTGTCCAGACTCCTAATCTCTATAGTTTGGCCATTTATAACCTTTTGAATTTCTGGCCCTCTGCTGCATGAGGGAGCTTCATTGAGGAGAGTTGATTCATTGGTGTCCTTTTGGCATCTTGTTCTGTGTTGTGGGAGCCTTAGGTGTAAAGTTTGCATTATAGATGTGCTACTTAGGTTTGGGCAATTCACAGATAATGTCTGTGTGTGGCCAGTTGTGGTGCTGTGTGATAGACTTTATCTGGTGCAAAAGAAACTTCTTTGATGAGTGGGTATCTGGGATATTTGTCTGTAAATATAAGGATGCATATTTTGCTCTTAGTAAGATGTTACATTACTCTTAGGGATGTGACAGCCTTGGGAATTTCTCTAAGGTCTATGACCTCTTCATCCATGTGTACTTGGCTGTGTGTACAGTACCACACATGAGATTCCTCCCAGTGCGTGGGCTTTAAGTCCAATTAGTTAGTTCTTGATTGCCTCCAAGATAAAAGTGCCACTACTGTCCCAATGTCTTTTGTGCTGCCAGACACTGACGTGGATATTTGGTCTTAAAGCTGGTGTTGGACCATCGATTGCTGCTCTCCCTTAGCAGTTTTAATTGGGGTGGAGCATTCGTCTCTGTTTTTACAACTAGAGAGTCACAGAAATTAAATCTTGTGTTGGAGAGATGGCTCAGCATTTAAGAGCACTGGCTGCTCTTGCAGAGGATCCAGGTTCAGTTCCCAGCACCAACATCATTGCTAACAACTGCCTATAACTCTAATTCCAGGGAATCTGATGCTCTCTTCTGTCCTCCACAGGCACTGCATAATATGGATGCACATACAGGCAATACATTCATATACATAAAATTTTTTTAAAAATTAAAAAGAAATGAACTCTCATATCTCATATTCAGTCTAGAAGAACGCTTCATTTTAACTTATATCTATCTACTAAATAGGGAGCTAAGATTAAACCTAAATTATTTATTTATTTTTGTTTTGAGACAGGGTCTCATTATGTAGCACTGGCTGGTCTGGAACTCACTATGTTGAGCAGACTGGCTTTGAATTCACAAAGATCTACCTGCTGGGATAAAAGTTATGTGCTACCATACTCAACTCTAAATAGTTTATTAATCCTAAGGATCTAGCATGAATACCTTTTAAGGAATTCCTGTTCATAAGTAAAATTTATCTGAAGTGATAAATTTAGGAAAGTAAATAAAAAGGCACAAAGAAACTGAAAAATCAAGGGACAAATCAAAGAGGAAACTACTAGAAAACCCCACAGACAATTTTAAAAGGAGGGAATAGGGATTTTGCCCACCAAAGAGAATAAAACACCACAGTTTTGATTGATGTATTATGCAAGTATCTTAGCAAAAGTAGGTTAGATGTCTCCACAGAGCCGTTTCTGAGTCTTTCATTTGTTATGCTGATCACAGGGCATGTTTGTTTATGAAGGAGCTCAGCATATTTTATCTCTGTGGTCCCCCATCTGTTGTCTAGCATTAGAAGAGAGAAAAAATGGTGAAAAAATGAAAAGAAGAGGAGAAAATTATGTGTCAAGAAGACTATTAGTAGGTTTTGAAAAATCAGCACCCCTCTTTCAAGGAAACCATATTCATTTTGGTTAATGTTCCATTATCTTCCAAAAAACATTTATGCCCCAAACCCAATAAAACTCAGCATCAATTTTATACAGAGACGGTCAGCACTCAGTATGTCTAAGAAACTGTGGATATGAACCAGAGAGTCTGGGCTCTGCCTCAGAGAGCTTACAGTCTAGAAGGGAAGCTCTCAAGGAGAGCTCTGAGCACCAGTTTAATTTGATCCCATTTCTGTGAAACAAAGCCTTCTGTCACCCCCAAAGCAGTCATTTCCAGCATAGTTAGAAAGGGGGCCTCATGAAAATGTCCCCCTGTTGATTTACTTGTGAGTATAATCCGATTTTGATGGAAGTCAAATTACAGGGCTGAGTTTAATCCCAGTTCAGGGCAAAAATAAAGGAAAGGTAAATGTCCCAGAGTAGTAAACGGGAATTCCAAGGTAGCAGGAAGTCTCCACTCAACTCCTCGACCTCTGCACAGGTTCACAGAAATCTAGGAGCTTCCACTTACTTTCATTAGGTTTTGAGGAAAGAAGCGATTTTATTTGATGTCTGAATATAAATATAAAAATATAAAAAAACTAAAAAGCACAATATATAATATAAAAATATAAAATACAAAACATATATATATATATATATATTTATCTTTTGAAAACATTTATATTTTAACACAAGTCAAAATGTCAGGGATGAAATTTCTTGCCTTGAGTTTGAACTATTGAGGATGGAATTATCTGGAGGTCTTTCTTTGGGGGGGGAGGTGCATCTTTTTAAAATTTTCATTGACTTTTATTTTATGTGTATGAGCATTTTCCCTGCATGTATGTAAGTGTACCTGTGTGCAATACCTACAGAGGCCAGAAGAGGGCTCAGATCCCCTGGAACTGGAGCTATGGACAGTTGTTAGCTGTCATGTGGGTTCTGGGAACTGAACCTGGGTCTTCTTCAAGAGTAGCCAGTTTTCTTAACCTCTTAGCTATCTCTCTAGCCCTGTGGGAAATACATCTTGAGGGACTGAAATAGAGAATAAGAAAAATCTGGAAGGAAACTCTATATCTAGGGTCACTACACAGCAGAGAAGGGGGAGGGGACAGAAACTCCTCAGTCATTTTATTCTGTTTCTGCATATGCACTCACAGACTTACCCCCTCTCCCCACCACGTACACACACACACTTTGTTTCTATTCTCTGTCCCTTTCCTATTTCTCTTTGGCTTTGGCCCAGCCTTCCCTAGTGCCTAGACTGCTACTGTTCCTGGCATCAGGTTCCCTCACCTTCCTGTACTACATTTCCTAGGGTTTTTGCATTCACTTCTGATCTGGGCACTGGGGCTGATGGAATGGTGGCAGTGTGTAGCAAGCCACTTCTAGACTTGGCTGCAATTTCCTCTCTCCTTTCCAGCTTCCTGGAGAGACCAGAAAAAAAAAATAGAGACTGTCCAGACCAGCCTTAAATGTCATGATAAGCTCTTTCGTTAGACACTTGCTTTTGTTTTTCCAGTAGCAATCTTATTCTGAGCTGATATTGACTAGTATTGACTTCTTGAAGCCAATTTTCATCTTCATCATGCTCCTTCAAGGTTACTCTCTGTTCTCATCTGGCCACAATTTATCTCTTGTTTAATGTACCTTCTGACTTGGCTTCTATGACACTTGGGGTTGTGGTTCTGTTTCTCTCTGACACTTCAAAATTTGGTTTGCCTATGACTGTCATTGCTACACCTATTACTTGTAGTTATGCAAGACTGGATTTCCTCACTGGGCAGCAGGTTGTCTTAGGGAGGAGCCTAGGCTCCAGCAGCTCCAAATGGCTCCATTCAGCCACCATCTCAATGCACCAATTAAAAAAGATGAGAAATGGGCCGGGGCGTGGTGGCGCATGCCTTTAATCCTAGCACTTGGGAGGCAGAGGCAGGCAGATCTTTGTGAGTTCAAGGCCAGCCTGGTCTACAGAGTGAGTTGCAGGACAGCCAGAGCTACAGGGAGACCCTGTCTCAAAAAGACCCCCCCCAAAAAAGATGAGAAATGGTGAAAAGCAGAAAAGGGAGGGTTTATGAATGTTCATCGAGAAAAGAAACAGATAAAGGGGTCCACTGATAACCCCCCTGACCGCTGCAAATCCATCTTTGTGCTACTGACATAAGCTTTAGTTTTAAAGAGAGGAAGACCTGGAAAGGGACGAGAGTTATACATAATTAAGCAGTCATGGTCAAAGTGTGGTCTGTTTGATCACAGTTTCAGGTCTGGGTCCTGCAAGGTGCTCCAAAGCTGTCCTTGTTGCTTACGTTGAAAAGCTGGTTCTCAGGCGACTGCTCCTGTTCCTTGCTGCAGTCTTACTATTACAGACAATTGCCCTCATTTAGAGGGAGAATGTGTGTTCCAGGGCTACTGCTGCTGGGATCCAAGGTGACGGCATGTTCGGGATCATACCTGTTGACCTTTCAGGGCCTGGGCTGATGGTAGTTCTAGAACAAGACATTGTAGGAAGCTGACAGTGAGGTGCTCTCCTGAATCTTACCTTTGTGCTTTCAGTCCCGGAAGGGAATGAGATAGTTTAAGTCTCACTGATTCCTAGAAAGACAGCCCGTGGATGATTAGCCTGATTGTATGCAGAGGTAAGTAGGTAACCCACAGTAAAGGATGCAGATGTCAAATGAAGGTGGGGTGCCAGGCTTTTTCTGTTTACTTACATCATGGGCCCCAGCTAGGAGTCAATGATTTTTAGAAAGAGCAGCTTCCCAAAAGCAGAAGAGTTGGAAGATCTGATTTTAAGCTAATTGAGGACAGGGATTACATCTCTTTGTAGCTTTATACTTTTTAAATTAAATAAAAGTTAAAGAACAGAATATGCAACTTGACAGACTTAATGAAATTAAGGTAAGCCCTAGCTCTGCCTCCAACTTGCTGATTAAAAAAATACTTAAATTGAATCATTGAAGAAAAGCTAATACATTTTTATCCTATTATGAGCACATTATAAAAATGTACTTGTACTCTCCAAGGTCAAAACCACCCACTTCGTGCAAAAGGTCTCCATGTCAGCAGCTCACAGAGGCCAGATGGGTTGCCTCAAGGAGCCTAGTGGCTGTGTGGGAAGCAGGGGAAGGAGGCTAGGGCAGCTTTTAGGAATTGCAGCCATTTTTCAGGGCATTTACATACACAAGATTTATTTTAAATCCTTTAACATGTTTCTTTATATGGATGTTACTGTCATCGTCCCTTGTGAGAACATGTGCCAGTGCTGTTAGAATAAGACAGAAAGCAATGAATTAATGTCTTTTCAAATGCTTTGGAAAAATGTAACCCCCGTTCCTTATTAGGTGGATGAAAACAGCTGATTAAGTCTCCACTGAAAACAGACTTGAGCAAGTTTACCTGCCCTTGTTGTACTGGCTGTCTCTTTTCCTCTTCCCTGACCTGGGAAATAAAAAGAAGTGGGTGACGAGGGGTCAGTGATCCCCAAAGAAGAGTATAGTCCAAGGACTGGCTACCTTTAACAAAGAAAGATCTGCGGGAGACCAACAGATAAAATTGTGACTGTTGCAAATAAGGGTAAGGGTTAGTGCATTTAAAACAAATGTCATTTTTATACTCCAAAGATATCGCTAAATCAAACTTCCTATTTTTGCTTTCCCCTCTGTAAACTGACCTATTGCAAACATGCCTGTAAATTTATAATACAACTCCATCTATACAATCCTCATCCTCCTCATCGCATCGTCTCCTTACAGCAGTAGTATGAAATCCTCAGGGCAGGACTAGTTTTATCAGGAAGTGAGGGCACACAGGCACATTTGGGCATCTTACAAGTAACTAGCGCATCCCAAGTTTAGGTCATAAGACGAATTGCCCCAAGCCTGCACGTCTCTACATCATCTGGCCCTTCTTTCCATCTCAGGTCTTGAATCTTGTCGCTTTCATTTTGCTGAGAATCTTTCTGGTCCTCAGCTTGGCTCCTGCAGTAGCTTCTTCCTTTACTCCTCTGCTTTCTGATTTTTCGGACTCCTAGGCCATCTTCATCCTGTGAATAATATCTTCTAGAGACCTGCACTAGGCAGTCCTTGCCCTCTTCCAGGCCCCGCCCTTTGAAGTCCCCCCACTGTGCCTTCTGTGCCCTCATCTTTGTATTTGTCATGCATGATGTGTGGTAATTGTCTCCCCCACTGACTTGTAAGCTATGTAAAGACAGCAGACTACATCCCTTTTATTCCTAGAGTCTGGTTCAGAATAGGCATTCAATACTTATCCTTTTCCTGGCTGACTCAAAGGTAGAAGATGGAAGGACTGTTCCTTATTGAAACTTACTGTTTCCACTTTCCAATTTCCATGTCTCCTTTATTACTACTACCTTAAACATTTTAGCCAAATAACAGTACATTTAACTTAAAGCTATGCCCTGTATTTAGGAATATAAACTCTCTCTAGTGAATCCATGGCCTTGTGAGACTAATGCAGATGAGATGTCACTTGCGGTGTGAGGAAGAATCCATCAAAGCTCCCAGGCTACCACTTTGCTGTTTCTAGTACCTACTTTCCAGCCTTGGATTCTGCTCAGTTCTATCTTTAACTCCTCTATCGGGATTTGTGAAAATTTTCTATGAACCATTTGGTATCTATAGAGAGCCAAATCATAGGTCAAAATAACCACAGAAATGTATAGGAGTCTCCATTATACAAAATGTTTTGAGTTCTTGGTTAAAATATATTGCAATCTTAGAACCTCAGTAAAATCAATTCCCTTGAAAAAATTTTTTTCTATCCATAAATTTTATAATGTCATCTCATGATTCTTTGTTCAGTTTCTCTGTCTTCACAGGCAACTTTGAGAAATCGGGCACATTCTGGTAAGAATTGCTTAATCCAAAGGAATAAAGCTTCTTAAAGGTTATCTGCCTTGAACTACAGCCAAGTTTTCCACGAATGAGCTATATAAACCCTTACCATCTGTTCTTTGCATATTGGTGCATCTGGGCAGAGTATAAGATTTAGAAAGTTATCTAGGTATATTCATTCATTGATGAAATCAGTTTTCAGATTATTCAGATAACTCAGAACCTGGCACTACTTAATTTATGTGTGTAGGTGAACTTGTACAGCCCACCTCATCCATCCATCTTTCTTTCTCTCTCTTTCTTCTCTCTCTTTCTTCTCTCTCTTTCTTCTCTTTCTTTCTTTCTTTCTTTCTTTCTTTCTTTCTTTCTTTCTTTCTTTCTTTCTTTCTTTCTTTCTTTCTTTCTTTCTTTCTTCCTTCCTTCCTTCCTTCCTTCCTTCCTTCCTTTCTTTCTTTCTTTCTTTCTTTCTTCTTTCTTTCTTTGGCATGGATAAGGTCTGGGGAGCAGCTGGCCGCCAGCTGGAGCCTCATGCTGTTTTATTGAAGTGAAATTGGGGCTTTAACAAGCTTAATTATAACAAGACCTCACCTGCCTCACAGAATGGGTAATAGTCCCACCCCTTGCCCCCCTCCCCACCTTTGTCTAACGCATTGCTGGTTATTTGGGGGGCCTGTTTTCAATATTTTCATTCTGATCATATATGATATGAAAGCTTTATAGTCACACCCTGGATTTAATTACAATGACCTCAAAGTGTAAATTCAATTTAGCTCCTTTTGTAAGAGTGGGAATAGGGTTGGGTGAACTTTGAGAGAGTGGTAAGTATTGAAGTTCATAAACTGAACTGAAGTTATAAATCTGACTAGAGCTTTTGTTTCAATTAATTAATTGGCAAGGGAGCCACATTCATATCCTTGCTCTTGAGGGATTACCTTGTCTTTATGTTTTAAAAATGATTTTTATTTTATGTGTATGAATGCACTGTAGGGATGTATGCAAGTGCACCCATGTTGTGCAATTCGGGAAGAGGTCAGAAGAGAACTTGAGTTAGGACAGTTGTTAGTTGCCATGTGGGCGCTGAGAATCAAACCTGTGTCCTCTGCGAGAGCAGCTAGTGCTCCACTGCTGAACCATCTCTCCAGCTCCCAGAAGGATTAACTTTATTTCAGTTTCCTATTCTCTCAAGCATACTAGTAAAGTATAAGTTTGGCTATAAGCACTTCTATGTACTTCCTAACAGAGCTTATATAGTTTCCAACATGAAACTGACCCTTAGGAAATACTGCTGACTGCTTGTTTTATTCCAAGTCTGTATGAATTTGCCACAAAGATCACTAATCACACACTTAGACATTATAGATCCTGCCATTTTCTTTTAGCGTGATCTGTTAAACATCAGTTAACTGTAGCTGTCCTGATGGTATATTTTTGGTACATGAATCAGTACTGTCTATCTGTTTAAGATGACAATGAGTTGGGAGCGGCTAGAGAGACATTTTAAATTAGCTTTTCACCAGGAAGAGAAAAATGTGATGGGAATCTTTGGTTGGTGACAATAATAATAAGACAATGTGAAAACTTGGGTTAAAAGCAAATCCCTTGTTCCTTTTGGTGTTAAAAGATTTCTAGATTCCGAGCATCCTAGAGAGGCACAAGGTTATATGAATAAATTAGATGTTAGCATGAAATAAGCAGTTTGACCCTTTGGGCTCATGTTTACAGCTTTCTTCTCCTGGATAAGATAATTATATTTTTATTTGCCTATTTCCATTGGGACTAGAGGTATTTATAGTCTTAGGAAAGAGTGCTGAATAGTTGCCTCAGTCCAACATTTCAATAGACAGAGTTTTCTAACTGAAAAAATGGAGGAAAGAAGTTTCCATTTTTCGCTATGACTCTGCTTTAAGAACTAAAGCTTATCTATGATGTTCAGAGAGAGACAGGAAACTGTTAAAGTATTTGGACAATCTCATATGGAAAGGCAGAGCTATAATAGAAGAACTGTTTCTTATAAGTATGTGTATTATATTACTTTGAGTCTTTTTTTTTTCTTCAAATATCCTAATGGTTAAATTCAATATTTCTCAAGCACTCAGATTTAGCCTCCATTGACTGTCCCTCCTGCCCACCCCTGACATCCCACTTCAGTGGGATTACCACTGCCTTCATGTCTGCTGGCGTCTCTGCTAACAGTGCATTCCTCCACTCTCACGGCATTGTAATTATTTGTTTACATGTCTGTCTCCCTCACCAGACGTTGAGCTCTTTAACAACTAAGACAGCATTCCATTGAATCCACTTGGTAGACCCGCACCCTGATGGCGTCTGGCACGTGATGGGTGCACAGCAAATGCTGAAGGGGGAGTGTTAATGAGTGAGTATAAATTATCATCCTTGCTGGTTTATTTGGCAGTAGGATCATAGCGAGCAAGAAAGAAACTCCAAGCTTATCGTTGCTTCAAGGTCATGTGATCTTTTCTGGAAAACTCCTTGGTGCTTAGCAGTCTTCTTTAACTCATTGCATCATTCCCGAACACTCATAACTGCACTGTAATTAAAGCAGGAACATATCAAATTGTTTTAAATCTCTGTTGAAATCTTGGAATCTACAGATGTGGCTTTACGTTTCAATTCATAGTTGAGTCATTAAAAAAAAAAAAGAGATCATGTTTGCTTGGGTATATAAAACTTGGTAACTGGGGCTGGAGAGATGTCCTAGCGGTTAAGAGCTCCGACTGCTTTTGCAGAGGACCCGGGTTCGATCCCCAGCACCCACATGGCGGCTGAGAACCATCTTTAACTCCAGTTCCAGGGGAATCCGAAACCCTCTTCTGACCTCCGCGGCACTGCACGACACGGGTGCAGAGATCTACATGCAGACAGTACATTCATACACATAAAAAATAAATAAAATTAAACAAAACAAAACAAAACTTGGTAACTAATGGTTAGGATTTTCTAATTTGGTTGTATTTACAATTTATACCTGCTTTACACTAGAATTTATTCTTAGAAAAAGAAATGGAGTGTTAAGTAGAGGCACTGAAGTGGTCAGGTAAGACCAACATTGTCAGTGTGTTGAGAAAAGAAGGAGAGTGTGAAAAACTGCCTGGGGATTAAGTACATCTTTTGAACAATGCTTTTTTTTTTTTCCATTAAAAACGAAAATCCATTTTTACCTAGGCATTCCTATTATTATGTAAATTTGGGTATATTTAAGAAAAATTTGGTTATTCTATTTCATTTATTTATACTTGAGTCATTAGAAGGTATTTGTAATAGATAAGAAAGGCCTCTGTGTTGGCTTTACCTTTTATCATGCATCTGACTATTTGATAAACTTAAGCAATTAGATGGATGGCTAGAAGCACAATTGCCTCCAGTATTTATTTCGGCTGAAGACATAGAAAATTCATTCACTATCCTTAGAAAATGACTTCTGATAAGCTAGATTGGCTTTCCTAGAGAAACCTATGTAAAATTAAACAACACACTGGGTGTGGTGGCGCATGTCTGTAATCCCAGCACTGGGGAGGCAGAGGCAGGTGGATCTCTGTGAGTTCAAGGCTAGCCTGGTCTACAGAGTGAGCTCCAGGCCAGCTGGGACTAAAGGGAAACCCTGTTCAAAACCACCAAAAATCAATCAATCAATAAATAAATAAACAACACATAAAAACACCACAACAACATATAGAATTCAGGAATAAGAGCTATATTTATATTTTTGACTCATTATTATATTGTCAGGTAATAACGGAATGCCTGGGACAAAACAGAAACTCAAGAAATATTAATATAGATTAACCGATGAAGATATTAACAAAGGTCAGAGAGTAATATAAAATTTTTGGTTAGTAATTAAAACAGCAGAAAGGAATGGGAAGGTCTTTTTTTTTTTAACTATTTGGGGCATTTAAAGAATTTCAGGTATTATGGGAGGTTAGCTGAGAGGAAAATAGTGATTTATATGCAGTGCAATGCTTAATTCATGCCCAGTGAGAAAACTGCATGGTTAGTCTTACTTTGATAAAACAAAGAAAATATTTAATTAAAATGACAGTACTTCAGTCACATAGTTTTGGTATTAGAGAAAGGTTAGGACGGGAAGACAAGACCTGCTTCTTCTTTTCCTTTTGCCAGTTCCTAAACTGGTCAGCGTGATCCTGAGGATGTTCTCTGAGAAGGGCAACAGCTGAGCTGTGTGAGGGTATGTTCTTATATACCCTGGATCTGCATATGTTCTTATATACCCCGGATCTGCATATGTTCTTATATACCCTGGATCTGCATATGTTCTTTTATACCCCAGATCTGCATATGTTCTTATATACCCCGGATCTGCATATGTTCTTATATACCCTGGATCTGCATATGTTCTTTTATACCCCAGATCTGCATATGTTCTTATATACCCCCTTGGAAGACAGAGGCAGGTGGATCTTTAGTTGAGTTCAAAGGCTCCAGCCTGGTCTAAGCAGAGTGAGTTTCCAGGACAGCATGGGGTTACCAGGGAGACCCGATGGTCATCAACATAAAAAAATTGAGAACATACTAACGATTACTAGGCACTCACTGTTAAATAGAACCCCTACATATCAGATCCCAGGGATATATAAGGCAATACATATACAGATCCCAGGGTATATTAAGCATGCGTGAAAGAAGATCTAAAACATGAATAAGAGAGAGAACGGTATGGCAGATCCAGGTACTAATAAGGCAGAAAGGTGATCAGGTGGTCAGAATCCAGAGGTATAAGTTCAATAAAGAAACATATGGCCAGATCACAGGGTATAATAAGAACATGGATCATGGCAGATCCAGGGTAAATAATAAGAACATATGCAAGATTTCCCGGGGTATACTAAGAACATATGGCATCTTAAGATCAGCCATGAGAGGTATTATACGAGAACATACAGCGATGATTGTAACCGGTGGGTCAAGTATAGAGAACCTATGAGATCTCAGGGGAGTCTCTAATATAGAACCGGCAGTATGAGATCCAGAAGGGTATATAAGAACATATGCAGATCTGGGGTATATAAGAACATATGCAGATCTGGGGTATATAAGAACATATGCAGATCTGGGGTATATAAGAACATATGCAGATCTGGGGTATATAAGAACATATGCAGATCTG
>VZQC01003231.1:661533-735452 GCA_009823505.1 Rhizomys pruinosus | reverse complement strand
ATATATATATATATACACATATATATATATCTCCACATATATTACCTTTAGTAGGTAGTAATAAATAGTTTTCCCAAGTGGTTTAACAAGTTATACCCTCAACAATGATAGTGTGAGAGTTCTCTCTCTTTTTTTTTTTTAGGATTAATTTTTTCTAAGTGTGTGTGAGTGTGAGTGTGTGTGTGTGTGTGTGTGTGTGTGTATGCACTTGAGTTCATGTGCCCATAGATGCTGGAAGAGGATGTTGGATCCCCTGGATCTAGGCTTATAGACAGCTGCAAGCCACTCCTAGTGGGTGCTGGGATCCTAACTCTGAAGGAACAGTATGTACTCTTAACTGATGACACATCTCTCCAGCCGTAATAAGACTTCTACCCACTTCACATCTTCGCCAATATACCATATCATCAATTTTTAATAAGTTCCTCTTTACATATAGTAAAACCATGTTGGGCTTTTAATTTCTACTTCCTATATAACTAATGACATTTTCAAATGTTTAATAATAATAACTTTTTCTTGTTCAAGTATTTTTGACTATTGTTTTTGTTGGGTTCTTTCCCTTTCCTTATTGCTTTGTAAGAATTCTTTTTTTTCCCCACCACTAAAAACTGAGCCTCTTGCATGGTAGGCAAGGGCCCTACCCCTGATCTAACTTCTGAGCCCTGTTGTATATGAATTCTGTACATCTTTGCTGATGTGTCTGTGGCAAGCATTTTCTCCCTCTCTACGACTGGTCTTTTCATTCTGTCAGTGTTGCAGCACTCTTAATTTATGGTATGGAATGAGACTGGCTCCCTCATGACACACCTGTGTCAGATGGCCACTTACTACTTCCATATGGTGTATGGCAGACTGCCTGGGCGTGGGAAGCTGGAAAGTAGCTTTAATTGTGGTGAACTCACTTGAACTTTTGCTTTCAAGATATTGCTATGGGCTGAGGGAAAGGCTCTTTGGTAGAACAACTGCCTTACAAGTCTGAGAGGCTCTAGGTTTGATTCTTAGCACCCTCAAAATGAATTTGAAAACAAATGAAAAGTGGTTTTTAAAAAGGCGCTACTATGTATTTATTGCAGTCTATGCCTGACTAAATGACCTGAACAACTGAGCATACAGCTTTCACTAATCTTTGCTTAAAACACTGTTTTGCAGAAAACTTAATGATAATGTAAATGGGGCAGGCATTTGGGAACTATAGAAAAGTGGTTGGCCTGAAAGCACATCTCCAAGTTAGGGTTGTTTTTAGGCTGGATAAAGAAAATGACAGCTCAATAATAATCCACAAAAATTACTAAAAATGATTATCAGAAAAGCTATTTAAAAAATTTTACCTTATGTTAGTTAACAATGATCCTTGTCCTAGTACGTCTTCCTTGAGATATTATCAATGTACACATGAGTAGTAAACCTTTAATATGCTTATTTAATCATTATTCCATTCTTTCAAATGTTCTGGGTTTTGTTTATTGTATATAATTTACAAATAAATTTATGAACTTGGATTGGGGTCATAAATGAAAATATGCTGTGCAGGCTGTAGCTTCTGCTAAGCACAGGCACAACTGTGCAAACCTCCAGGCAGCCTTTGAAGTGGAAATTTACAAGGCACCTTTGCGTGTTGGTTTAGGCTCGGCTGTTTACAAGCCTGGCAGAATTTCACGGGGCATGCGGTGCACAGGGGGCAGTGAGTACCTGCAGTGGACTTCTGACAGGTCTGTAAGCAGAGACACCATTGCTCTGAGCTCCCATTGCTCAAGGAAAACTGTCTGTGTTCCTGGGGAAGGGCTGACCTCAGCTTGCCTGGCTGGGTGTGTTTCACTTTGGAATGTGGGATCTGGCCTAGAGTTAGATATGGGGAATGTTCCCTCATGGCTTAACTTATGACAGCTAAAACGACACCTTAAAAGACCAACTAAGCTGGGGTAGTCAGAGTGTGTTGGTTAATGGGAGGGCTTAGCTTTAAATTTAAAAATAATGTTAAAAGAAAATAATAGCAAACAAGTTGCTATTTGTTTCTATTCTTGTGATTCTATGAATGGGGTAGAACTACTGGGCAGCAAGGATGAAGGAAAGTGGCCTTAGGAATAACTTGATACATCTTTCCAGCTGTTAGGAGGCTGGAGAGGCTGCACTGGGCAGACATGTCTTTGGCCCCAGGGAGAAAAGCTTCAGCCACAGCCCATTGGAATCCTTTCTGGCCATACACTTGCAGCTACATATCTTCTGGCTGAGCCTCACGGCACTTAAGTGGAATAATATTCTCACCCCCAGACCAAATACCAATCCCTCTGGAAATGTTCAACATTATTTTAGGAAGCAAATCCCTGTTGTTCTGAAACTTTCGCGGAGCACTGTCTATAGGGGACATGCTGCCACATCTGTTTCTGTGTGTGGGAGACACACTATATTTATCTCTCGGGATGAGTCACCACCTAAAGGAGCATAATCTACATCAGCTTTTGTGTTGAAACTGCTCTTGGGTAGAGTGAGCTGTAGTATTTAAGCTTAAGTAGCAAACGGCTAGCTTCCTGATACCACAGTGCCCCCCCCCAACCCCAAGAGCAACAATAGTCATGAAGGAACAGCATCTCCTTCTTTCTCTCTCCTCTCAGTCTGACTTTAAAGATATAAATGGAGAGGAGGCCCAGGGAGCCTTTTCCAGGCTCCCACTATACCTGGGTTTCTCAATATTGGTTTTCTCTTTATTCTTGGAAGACATATGGGCCCCTCCTACCTCCTGTCAACATTGACTTGTTTCCCTTTCTTTCCCTGGGCTTATCTTGTTTCCTTCCCATTCCTGGCTAAGAATCCTCATTTAGGCCAACCCAACTGTAAAAGTCATTATTGAAATAGTCTGAGTATGAGTGGAATAAGTCTGAAAAATGTCCCTCAAATTAGCTCCCTGTTTTCTTTTCAAAAACAACAACAGCAACAACAACAACAGACTACTTCCCTTCAGAAAAAAGCTGAGTAGGGCTGGAGAGATAGCCTAGCAGTTAAGAGCACCGACTGCTCTTGCAGAGGACCCGGGTTCGATCCCCAGCACCCACATGGCGGCCGAGAACCATCTGAAACTCCAATTCCAGGAGAACTCCAGCTCCAGGGGAATCCGACACCCTCTTCTGACCTCCGCGGCATTGCACGACACAGGTGCGCAGACCTACATGCAGACAGTGCATTCATACACATACAAAAATAAATAAAATTTAAAAAAAAAAAAAAAGAAAAAAGCTGAGTAGTCAGTAATAGATCTGGGGTTAGCTTCCATCTTGAAGCAAGGTGTGTTTTGTTCTTTGTGGGATTTTTGCCATTAAAAAGGAAGCTGGGCCACATGCTCAATCCCCAATACTCAGTTTTCTTTTCTTTCCTGGTGTGAAATAACCTTTTCATTGTCTGATCTGAGTTGACTCTTGATGAGATCAATTGCAGGACTCTGTCTAGATGGCATGAGAGGCACAGGAATGCTCTCTCTCAGGCAACAATGTCTTTACCCTTGCTGTCTATAGCCTCTCCTTATGCCTTCTTTTCATTTTAAGTAATAGAGTTCCTCTTAAGATGTAAACAGAATTTGGAAATTGGCCCAAGGTGCTGTACCACTAACTCAAATTGTCTTACAGAAGTTCATTTTCCCATCATGAAAGAGGAGGAAATAGGACTTAGAAGAGGCAAGCAAGGAAGGAAGACCCAGATCAAAGAAAGACAGCCATCTATAAAGGGAGGCACTGGTACCCTGTGGCCCCGAGAAGTGAGTGGGAACCTGAGTTTCTGACATCAGGAAGGGACCGGAAATGAAAGCAAGCATGAGGAATGCAGTAAGGAAAGAACCCCCACGCTTACACATGCTTCCTCTTGGCTCTTATTCTGGTAAAAAGATGACGCTGTCTATAATGGGAACCGTGAAGGGACTCTGGATGGCTCAGCACAGAGTATCATGCTGTTGGAAAAATGTCTTACTGTATGTGAAAAAACTCCGAATGATAAACTAGACACAGACAAGCTGTCTTCCCTTCTTACCATATCTGTCTTGTAACTCTCACTCAGCCAATAAAATCATTTACCCCCCCCCACTAAGCTTTCTTTAATCCTGACCCACCTTGACCTTGCATTTAGGGATTAATATTTAATTGCACACCACTCTCAATCATTTCTTGTGTTTTCACTGCCACTGAATCTCACCAGCTAAACAAGGTGACAAATACTTTGGAGGTTGAAACTATAATTCTGTTCTTTCCCTAGTCACTGCAATCATTTGTGTACTACTGTGCTTCTAGTAGGTGCTAAGTAAGTTATAGGTATTTAATAAATGCTGGTTGTTTGCCTTTTCTCTGAATCATGAAAAGGGAATTTATTTTCTTTTTTAAATTAAAAAAAATTTTTTATTTATTCTTGTATGTGTATGAATGTACTGTCTGCATGTAGGTTGGTGCACCTGTGTCGTGCAATGCCTCGGAGGTCAGAAGAGGGTATCGGATTCCCCTGGAACTGGAGTTAAAGATGGTTCTCAGCCGCCATGTGGGTGCTGGGGATCGAACCCGGGTCCTCTGCAAGAGCAGTCGCCACTCTTAACTGCTAGGTCTTCTCTCCAGCCCCTATATTTTCTATTCTATACAGAAAAGGGATGAAAATGGTTTATTGATGCTCATGATGTCTTTGCCATGCTCCCATCTCTACCTTGCCACATTAAAGCCCATCCTTTATTCACTGCTCCTGCCCAAACAGCTTCAAGCAAATAAGCAATATCCTCAAAAGAAAACAAACCAAAAGCACCAAGTCCAAACACTTGTGAAGTGAGTTTAAATAAAAACAATACATTCACAGCATCAACATAGAATGTAGATTTCAGCTGGGAAAGAATTGCCTAGTCAAGGTTATGTTTATTACCTTGGAACTGAAGCAGGTATTTGAAATGAATTAATAATGGACAGAGCAGCACCAGGTTCCTTTTTCACCAGGTTCGATCAAGTGTCCTCTGAGGCAGGAACAACAGGACCAGTTGAGAGTGGCTGAACTTTGCAAAGAAGCGCGGCTGGTTAACTTCATATTTTGCTTCATATTGTATTTGAAACATGAAAGGAAAGTCTTCTGTCCCCATCTGCTGAATTATCTCCCTCCCCTCCTTCAAAGTCAGCAGGGAAACCACCTGTACTGCACACCTTTGAATGGAAGACACAAGCAAACACTGCTGACTGTATTCTGGTAGGGAATCAGACAGCTCGCTTCAAGCAAAAAAAAAAAAGAGACAACAAACAAACAAACAACAACAACAACAACAACAAAAAACAAGACAATTGAGTTAAAAATGAATAAAATACAGCAGGACACATCCCCTTCTCTTGAATTTTTGTTGTGTGACCACCTTCATAATCTGTGAAAATCAGCCTGGAATTAAGCACGCAATAAAGGTGACCAGCATTTTAGTCATGTTTTAATTCTCAGGTTAAAGACATAAACTCTACTTCACATCTACTATGACTACCATGTCAGATTCTTTTCAAATGATTGGGTTTTTTTCTGATTGACATTGAGACTCTCCCCAGCTGATTGGTAGCAGCCTCCTCTGCTCTAGCTGTAGTTCTTGTTCAGTTGAGGAGTCCAGGCCTACAGAGCTGGCAGGGTACCGGTAACAGACTGATCCGCTCTTCCCTGGAACTCAGACTTTCCATGTAGGCTGGAGCTGGACAAAGACCCAAATCATTCAGCTCCAGATTCTAAGTTAAAAGAGATAGTTGACGGGAACTCCACCACAAAGACACTTCACTGGTCTGGAGGATTTCAGTATTGCGTTGAGCAATAACTTTCAAGTCTCCATCTGGGGCCTATTTCTTTACATCTGTAGACTGCAAATAATCTCTTTTTTTTTTTTTTTTCAGTTCAGATGTACCTAGCAGAATATGACTTCCTCTTGCTTTAGGCAAAATTATCTTTTTTCTCATCTAATTCAAACATTGCTTTCCCACAAAGAATCTATTTCTTCACCTGGAGTGCTCAGCCACTGGCATTGGTTAAGGGATGTTGGAGTAAGAAATGCCTTTCAACATTAGCTCTCGGTCAGTGAACTAGCCGTGTGAGCACAGTGCAAACCAAGAGAAAACCGATGTGATTTTATCTTGCTTTTCCTTCCCTGTGTTAACAGTGGGCCAAAGGTGTGTTGCCTGCCAAAGCAGCGCTCATTTTCCTCACTCGAAGGCTACTGCTTCCCTCTGTGTGACATTCTTTTTTTATTTGTTCATTTTTTATTTTATGAGTAGGAGAGTTTTGCCTGCAGGTAAGTGCACCTGTGCGTGCAGTGGCCCCAGAGACCAACATTGTTAACTGCCATGCGGGTGCTGGAAACCAAACCCAGGTCCTCTGCAAGAACAGCCAGTGCTCTTAACCCCTGAGCCATCTCTCCAGCCTCGCTGTGAGACGTTCTTGAAAACGCTACCACTCTGCTTCACCCTGGAATTGATTCCAGGTTGTGCAAACGACTTGGTGAAAGCCTTCCTCTCCCTGGCGCTCCCTGTCTTTGCCACAGGAGCTTCAGTTCCTACACTTTGACCCTCACAGTTTCCTCCTATTTCAGCCCCTGCAGAGCTACAGCTCATCGCTTCCTGAGCTGATACTGACTGGATCATTGGAAGTCTAATTCTGTGCTCCTCTGCCTCAATCACAAGTTTTTACTTGTATCCTTCCCCCATTTAACCTGATGTTTATGTCTGGCCTCTTTCGGACTTTTACATAATTCCATTGTTTTTTTCACAAGGCTTTCCACAGCCAGCTGAGTTTGTTGACCTCCCCAGCTCATCAGATCTCACCCCAAATAACCTCCACAAGTTGCCTTTTGAGTTTCCTTCCTTCCTTCCTTCCTTCCTTCCTTCCTTCCTTCCTTCCTTCCTTCCTTCCTTCCTTCTTTCCTCTCTCTCTCTTCTTCCCTCCTCCCCTCCCAGTCTTTTGGGGAGAGGAGAACAGTTCCATGCATTCGTGTCTTCTTCTATACCATCTTCTCCCTATGTGCTTTCTTATTCCAGTTTTCAGTTTAAACTTCACCAACCCCTCTCAGTATTCTAACCTCCAAATATCACCAGTGTTTTCAGCATATTATAAAAAAATCTACCTTTTCTCAAATATCTTCATCCCGTCCCAAGATCCGTAGACTCATATGTTGCAAACAAAAGCAAAAGCAGAAAACAACGCGCATTCACTTAGCAAACATTCAGCATCTGCTACGTGCAGGTGTTCTGTATGTGTCTGGGATGCCGGAAGAACCCCAGCAATCCCTGGCTCTGGCACGAGCCCTTCTCTGTGTGCTGGCTGGATACTTACTTTCTTATTGTGTAACACTCCAGAGACAGTCTGAGTTCACTTCTATCTTTATTAGCCATTCACTGTGCAAGTCTCTGACTGTCTGCTTTTTCCTCCATGGACAGCATCACTTCCAGAATTATGAAAAACGATGATTCAGTTTTTTCTTGTGTTATTAACTAGATATTTCCTTAGACTTTGTTCCTGCTGTTCCCATCACCTTTCACTAACTTTCCTTCCTATTTTCATGCTCTCCTCTTGAATTTTCGACTTCTCTCCTTTGTCATTGTCTGATTATCCCTTAAGGTATAATGAGCAGAGTAATATTTATCATTAGTCACTATCCCAAGGAGCAATTGCAGTTTAAGGCTTTTCCACTTGTTTCTCTAAAGTCATTTTCCCAAATTCTGTGTCTGTTCTGGCCCTTCCGCCTCTGCCACGGCTTACATTTCAAATGGCCTATCTGGTACTCAGCCTAGATGGCCACCCTATGTTACGATCATAGGTATCAAGTCAGCTCAGGACAGGTTGAAGGGCATGAACTCTTAACTGGGGAGTTAATAAGCCCAGAAAGACCAGTTGGAAATGTGCCAACTTCCGAGCTTGTGTTAAGTCTTAAACATTGTTAGAGATGTGGCAGTGTGGGATCTTAGGCCAAGGATACAAATCCGCCTGTGTGGCGGGGCCACAGTGCTGAAGTGTGTCCTGTGTTGTTGCAGCTCCCATCAGGCTGGAGAGCTTTTCAGCACTGATACTTTAACTAGGACTGAATCTTTAAACTCCCTCCCAGTCTAATATCCAAGGTGCTCTTCTTTCTGACTCTCCATCACCCCGAAGCTTTCTCTTCAAGCTCTCACACGTGTTCCTCTCTCCCCGACAACTGTTCCATGAGATTCCATCTTTCCATCGCCCTCTCTTTCCGTAGGCAGTCCTTCTGCTGTCTGTTTGTACTTCAGGTCCACAGTTCTTGTATGTCTCTTGAGCTGCAGACTCACACATTTAACTACCTTGGAGTTAAATCCATTTTGATGTCTTACTCATCAAGTTCAAATACATGTTCAAAGTGGATCTGATTATTTTTCTTTCCAAACCTGCTCTTCCTTTCTGTGCTTCCTATGTAAATTAATTGCAGTTTTAGTTACTTAGCCACTCAAGCCAGCGTGTGTAGTCACCCCAAACCACCCCCCCCAATATACCGGCCAATCCTATTCTTACCACATGATTATTTGTCAGTCTCTTCCCTTATTCCCGTGGTTCAGTCCATCATAATTGATTCCCTAGAATATTTCACACACAAACTCTTGCCCTTCCTGATTACTAACTGGAGCTGTTGGTACTTTGTTTGAAATGCATGCCTGGCCAGGTCTTTTTGCTGCTCATGGACTGGCCAGGACTCCTTGTTTATTCTGTCTATCCACATGTCTTAGCATAGCCTGAAGACCCTTTGTGACCTGTCTCCTGTCTGAGTCTTTAGCATCCTCTCCTAACATACTTTACCTTAAATTCTGGCCTAAAATTGAGTTCATGATTTATTTTGTTATCCACTTACCCCTTCATTTGAACTTTTTTTTTTGTCTTTTTTGAGACAAGGACTCCCTATAGCCCCAGCTGTCCTGGAACTCACTCTGTAGACCAGACTGGACTTGAACTCACAAAGATCCACCTGCCTCTGCCTCCCAAGTGCTAGGATTAAAGAAGTGCGCCATCACACCCAGCTACAAGAGAATTTTTTTTTTTTAAAAAAAAAAAAAAAAACTAAAAAAATGTAGGTAGGTGCAGTCTTGCAATGCTGTGAAGGTCAGAAGAGGGTGTCAGATTCACCTGGAACTGGAGTTAAAGATGGTTCTTAGCAGTCATGTGGGTGGTGGGAATTGAACCCGGGTCCTCTGCAAGAGCAGTCGGTGCTCTTAACTGCTGAGCCATCTCTACAGCCCCTGAACTTCTAAATTAGTCATCAACATAGGCTCCTCTTCCTCCTTCACCAGTAACATCAAGTATGTGCTCACCAAACATGATTACTTTTGTGTTACAAAGTATCTCTCAAGTTAGGGCTCTCTACTTCTCTCATATTATCTCTTCTCTGAACTGCAAGAGCATCTTGGTACCTCATAGTTTAGAATTTGATGACCCTAACCACTACAGTGGGCTTGAGGGTGATTCCAGAAATATGGAACGTTTACGGGGAAAAAATATATATCAAGGGTCTATAATACGTTACCACTCGGGCCCAAGGCACTTCAGAAATGTATACTTAGCAGAAACAACCCATTTCATTGTTTTCGATGGAAAGCAAACCCATTTCATTGTTTTCGATGGCTAAACAGTGACATTTATTTCCCAGCTTTAAAAAAATGCATTGTATGTATGTGGTATGTGTGGTGTAGGTATGAGTACATTTGGGTGGGTGTGCTCATTTGAGCAAAGGTGTGTGTTTGTGTGTGTGTGTGTGTGTGTGTGTGTGTGTGTGTGTGTGTGCATTGGAGGCCGGAGGTCGATGCTGGATATCTTTTTTCAGCATATTTTTTGAGATGGGTTTTCTCACTGAACCTGAAGCTCACTTAGTAGGCCGAACCCCTTCAGGGAATCCCCGCGTCTCTGCATCCCCACACCAGGATTACAGGTGCATACTACCACACCCAGCTTTCTATGTGGGTGCGACAGATCCAAACCCAGGTCTTCGTGCTATGCGGGAAGCACTTTGTCAAATGGCCCATCTCCCCATCTCTATCTCCCAGGTTTTAGTCACTATTATGATGGAATGATAGATCTCTATTTACCATAGACAGCTTCACCATCTCCATGTCCTCTGTACTCCCTTCCTGCCCATTCAACACTCAATGTGAATATGGGGAAAGGATTTGATGTTATCTAGGCTTTGTGAAAACAAGAAGCACTTGACTCCTCAAAATTTGGGAGAAAAAGTCCCCCAAGAGAAATTTTTCCTTCTGGAATTCTGGGGTTCTGTAGAGTTAGTTTTACCAGCAGTGCTATTATAAACAACTTTCTGGGAAGTGGTTTACATGAACATTCTCTTAAGTTCTTCTTGATAACTCAGCAAAAACAGCTTTTAAGTCTCCAGTTGAATGTCAACAGAAAACTACCCATTTTTAATAATAACTCAATAGCTTCATAAATGGTCCATCAAGACATCATCTTAACTGCAGTATATGTTGCTGAAGACTAGAAGAGGCGTAGGAAGGTGGAGAAGCATGTAGGGCTAACAGGCAAGCTCCATTGAGATGCCTTGTTTCACTGTTTAAGAATTGGCTTGGGCTGGAGAGATGGCCTAGCGGTTAAGAGCGCCGACCACTCTTGCAGAGGACCCGGGTTCGATCCCCAGCACCCACATGGCGGCCGAAAACCGACTGAAACTCCAATTCCAGGAGAACTCCAGTTCCAGGGGAATCCGAGACCCTCTTCTGACCTCCGCGGCATTGCACGACACGGGTGCACAGACCTGCATGCAGACAGTACATTCATACACATACGGAAATAAATAAAATTAAATTAAAAAAAAAAAAGAATTGGCTTGGGCCTGGAGAGATGGCTCAGAGCACTGACTGCTCTTGCAGAGGACCCAGGTTCAATTCCCAGCACCCACATGGTGGCTAAGAACTGCCTTTAAGCCGGGCATGGTGGTGCATGCCTTTAATCCTAGCGCTCGGGAGGCAGAGGCAGGTGGATCTCTGTGAGTTCAAGCCAGCCTGGTCTACAGAGAGAGTTCCAGGCCAGCTGGGGCTATAGGGAGACCCTGTCTCAAAAAGACAAAAAAAAATTCTAAACAACAAAACAAACAAAGAGAATTGGCTCAAGGACTGGAGAGATGGCTCAGCAATAATGAGCACTGGCTATTATTAAAGAGGATCTGGGCTTGAATCCCAGCACCCACATGGCAGCTAACAACTGTCCATAACTCCAGTTCCAGGGGATATGACGCCCTCCTCTGTCCTCCATGGGCATTGGACCACGTGGGTGTACTTACGTACATTCAGGCAATACATTCCTATACATAAGACCAATAAAAAATGTTAAAAAGAATCCTCCTCAAGAAGTAACTACTTAAAGTGTTCTGAAGAAAGTGCAGACCTCACCCCTCCCTGGTGCAGATGAGTCCTGCTGGTCACCAAGCTTCTGACTGGACACTTAATAATCAAGGCTCACGTTTCGCTTTTCACCAGCCTTAGTCCTTATTGGTGGCTTCTCACACCTGACCACACCAGCAATCAGGATGTAACATAGGACTAGCCAGACCAGGTCACATAGTAATCTCCCTTAAGATGTGTTTGACCCAGGCACATTGGTCTAAACGTGAGAAATGTCTTTAATATTGGTGCATTGAAAATGGGGATGAAAAAAAAAGTCTGCATTCCTTAAGGAGATAACCTTATCTTGAGGGTAAGTTTGTTTGGAATGTCAGTAGCCAGTCTGAACAAAGAATTCCTTGTATAATGAAGACCCTTTTTAAATTTATTTTTCCACTGAAGAAGTAGATTCAAGAAAATATTCTCTAGGGAGAAAGCCGCATTTAAAAAATTAACCACATTTTCAATTGCTGGCATTTACAATTAATATGATTTTTTTATTTTTCCTGGTGATCCAAATGGCAGGTACAGGGCATTTTGATTTAATTATCTACTTGCAACATTTTTCCCATACCACCAATTTAAGCAGTCTAGACAGTGTGGTTGCTCCATGGTGAATGTGCTTCTTTCTGGGAATTAATTTCTTTTGGAGCATAGAGGGAGTCTCAGCAGAGCTGGAATGCTCTCCCACATAAGTCTTTGTGCCAATATATTTCAATATCTATGATGCCATAATAAATTAATACATCTGTATCATATTAATACTGCATTAGAGCAATACATGGGTAATAAGATACAATAGAAACATTGCTAACCTCTAAAACATTCACATGCTCTGTGAGATGGAAAACAGTACTGTCAATTTCAGCTCACAGACCTCATGTCTAAAAGGCAAAGCAGGCAGCGTCCTTGGCACTGTGAGCAGCCAATGCTGCTGACCAAAGATAAGAAAAGCAGACAGGAAGACAAGCTGCTCAGGGGGCTCTGAATGCTTCAGAACTCCCAGCAGCCTCCTCTTTCACATTGTTGGTTTGTCATCCTCTGGTAATTGTTCATAAATCATCACTCAAATTGCTCATGACTCCTTAACGCTTCCTGCCAAAAAGTATTGCACCAAATAGTTGATAGATTCTTTTTTCCCAAAATAATGCTTTTTTAAGAACTTGGATCTCACATTTTCAAAACGATAGGAAAAAGTATAAAGAGGAAAAGAGAAGGCTTTTTTCTAAATGCCAAGTTTACTGGAGATTATTTTATTTTCAAAGAGAATAAGACAAATGCCTGAACCCCACCCTTTCTTTGTAACTGTGGTTTCCATTCCTTTTCCAGTCCGGTTTGGCAGAGTGCATTTCTCCTCCATGGAAGTTGATTCTTCTCACAAAACCTTCCCAAAGAAAAAAATACCATAACTTTTTAGGTTAATGAACTGTATTGTTGTGTGAGGACTTTATAAGGACTAACCTAAAGCTTCTACGCTCCATTTGAAATTAATTATCCTGTACTTTTACCATGATAACTAAGAATTAGAACCAGCTGCTCACCTCTGTCTGTTTCTATTCACATCCCTGAAGCCTGTTGCTAGGTTTGACTTTAGATTTCTGTGCTAAATAGGCCAGTTTCTGTGACCTTTCCCCAGAAAGATAGTTTTCCAACCAGTCGTTTTCATTGCTCTTCTTTGGACTTGTTCCAAAGTCTCTATCCTTGGGTGGGCCCACAGTTTTTGTTTTTTTGGATTCAGAACCCTGAGCAGTGCTGACGAGCTGGGAAGTTGCTCCAGTGGACACACACAGCATGTAGTGGACACCATGTTTTGCAGGTGGCTGTGGCCACCTTCACACACTTCCACCATGTGAAAATCCAGTATAAATTGAAAATACACTGTGTAAGAAGGTTTATGATGGCCAGAAAAAAAGAGTGTGAGGAGAAGCTGAGGGAAAAGGTTCTTCTTCAAGGGCATGCACCCAATGACCTTCTACCAGGTCTCCTAAAGATCTTCAAGGACTCCACTCTCTCCTAAGAGCACCACTCCAGGGACCAAACTTTAGCATATAGTTTGGTCTTGGGTCTATATGCTAAAGATCCAAACTCTAGGACTTATCTTCCCCAACTCTTAATTTTCACATCTTTAACAGGGGATGTAATGGTAATTTCTATCTCCTTAGAGGTGATAAAGTTTAAGTAAGAAGTATATATTAATCATGTGACAGAACAGTTTATATTCCATTCATATATCAAAGATTTTTCCATTAGTAAAAAGAAAATTAAGTGAAACTCTTTATTACAATGCAATACATTAAGTGCTGTAATAATGATAGGAATAGAATGTCTTGGAAGAACAGAGGAGGGAGATGCTAAGCTAAAATGTGTAGATGTAGTAAATGGACATAGTATCAAACTGCCCTCTAAATCAGAATCTCTAGACCCATAGATCAGTGTAGATGTGAGACCCCATCAGAGAAATTTCTTTGTATAGTGAATGGTGGTTAACAGAAACTCACAACTGGTCAAAGTGCAGAGAAGAATTGTCACTGGAGTGCTCAGTCACAAACAGGACATCTGTATCATACACTCTGCCCAAGATTCAGGGACCATTATGGGATGGTTAGTGGAAAAACTCTAAGAGACAGAGGTTGGGAGGCCTGGACCAAAACACTGCCTTTTTGATATGACAGAACCACTGTGTGTATGAACTCACAGCAGCTCCATGCACCTGCACAAGATATGACAGAACCACTGTATGTATGAACTCACAGCAGCTCCGTGTACCTGCACAAGATGTGACAGAACCACTGTATGTATGAACTCACAGCAGCTCCGTGTACCTGCACAAGATGTGACAGAACCACTGTATGTATGAACTCACAGCAGCTCCGTGTACCTGCACAAGACCTGTGCAAGATGGAGCTAGTCAACATTCAAGAATGGAGTAGGAAGGGGATCATGAGCACCCACCTCTAACTGAGGAGCTGTGGACAGTCAGTGGCTTCTGGGGAGGGAGAGTCAGTTTTCCTTACTTCTGTGGCTCCCGGTAGATGATTGCACTCCAGTGGATTGCCCCCAACCCACAAGTAAACAAACATCATAAACTGGAGTCAGTGGGCTATTAAGAAAATAAAAAAGGATGTGAAGTTTCAGGTTGTAGGGAGGTAGGGGAAGGAATGGGGGGGATATCGTCAAAATACATTGTATGAAATTCTTGACGAAATATTTTTAAAATAAAATGAATCCTATTAAAATGTGTAGCTGCCTAAGGAGTATAGGATGCATTATTTAAGTGGTATAATAAAGGATGTGTAGACATTCACCAGGGAGAAAAATACAAGGAAGGGCAATCCAGATAGAACAAAGGACACACACAAAGAACTGGAGTACCTCTGTCAAGATGAGGAATTGTGGGAGACCAATGTACTGTGAACAGAAGGTTTGATGGAAGGTGTCGTGGGTGTTATGGACAGACAGCTAGGCTAGGCTCAGGGCTGAAACAGAAGTGGAAGTCAGAATTAAAAATATATATTTTATTTATTATTTTTATTTTATGCGTGTTACTGTATTCCCTGCAGGTATATAAGTGCACCCATGTCATGCAATGCCTGTGGAGGTCAGAAGAGGTCATCAGATCCCCTGGAACTAGACTTACAGTTTTGTTTGCCATCATGTGGATGCTGGGAATGGAAACTGGGCCCTCTGCAAGAGCAGCCAGTGCTCTTAACCACTGAGCCATCTTGCCAGCCCGCAAGGTCAGAATTTATGGTGAAGTCAAAGAAACAACCAAACCAGCAAAAATTATAGACAGATTTTTTTTAAATGTAGGTAATTTGGGCTGTTATAACTAACTTTTTCATTACAAAATTAAATATTTGTGACAATTTAGGCATGCTTAATAAAAATCAGTTATTTTAAGGTTTTAAATAATTAACACATCCCATTTATATTAGTTAGTACACATGTATTTCTCATTATAGTTATTTTCAATCTCTAACCTCTTTGCGTGGCTATGTAGTTATTAACTTTAACTATGTTGTTTGTGGGAACAGAGATGCCAAATAGTCATATAAATTTTATGTTTGTAATTTCTGACTTTTTTCCTTGAGACCTTTAATGATTTAACTCATAGAGTTTCCATGGACTAATGTACCTCCATCCCATAAACCTAGAATGATTCCTGAGAATTGTCCAACTTTTTTCACATTTGGTCTGTTGAAGGCATTACTATGTATCCCTGGCTATTCTTTTTTAAAATAATTATATTGATTTTTTGCATTTCATACATCTTGACCATATTTAGATCCCTCCCCTATCTACAAACTCCTGTAGGCCCTTCCACCAGATTTCATGAATTCTGTCCTATATGTTGAGGCCTATTGAGTCGTTTGTGTCCCCAGATGTACCTCAGTGTGAGTTCGTCCACTGGAGCCTGGTCAGCCTATCTAGCATCACTTCCTTGAATAAGACCAACTCTGCTTCGCCCAGCAGTGATCAGCTGCCAATAGTTCCTCAGTTAAGAGTGGAGCTTCTCACTAATTCCCTCAGTTCTATTCTGGGCTTTTGTCTGGCCGAGTTTGCATGGGTCTTGTGCATGCTGACACCCCTGCTGTGAGTTAATATGAGCGAGTTTCCATCCTCCTTCAGCCTCCCACATTCTCTTGCTTCAGGCATGTGCCACCACACCTAGTCGTTCAGTGTATTTATGTTAAATCCAATATTTTTATCTATCATCCATCACTTATCTATCATCTATAGAGATCTATCTAACCAACTATCTATCATCTATCTGTCATCTATATATCGTCTCTCATCTATATATCATCAATATATCATCTATTATCTATATCTATCTATCTATCTATTTACCTATCTACATACCTATCATCTATCATCTATCAATCTGTCTATATATCAAAAATCATCTATCATCTATCAATCACTTATCAATCGTCTATTATCTATCAATCATATGTATCTATCATCCATCTATATCTATCTATCCACCTAAGTATCATCTATCATCTATCTGTCATCTATATACCATCTATCATCTATCATCGATAGATCATCTATTATCTTTCTATCTACCTGCCTATCATCTATCATCTATCGATCTGTCTATATATAAACAATCAATCATCTATCATCTATCAATCATCTATCTGTCTGTCTGTCTATCTATCTATCAATCTTATCTATCTATCTATCTATCTATCTATCTATCATCTATCTATCTATCTATCTATCTTATCTATCTCTATTATCTATCTCTCACCTATCTATCAATTCTATCTATCATATCTATCATCTATCTTATCTATCTCTATCATCTATTATCTATCTCTCACCTATATATCAATTCTATCTATCTATCTATCTATCTATGTATCTATCTATCTATCATCTATCATATCTTCTTTCTGAATATGTGTATATTGACACAGTGCACCCAAATGAATACCTATCAGTTTTCAACTGAGGTAGGCTGATGTTGAAATAGCGGATTGGTACATTGTGATTGGTTAATAATGCCAACTTGACAGTATTTAGAATCGCCAAGGAGACAAAACTCTGAGCATGTTTGTGAGAGAGTTTCTAGATTGGCTTACTTGAGGTGGCAAGGCCTATTGTGAATGTCAGGCACTCTATTCCATGGACTGAATAAAAAGGAGAAAGCGAGAAGAATGGCTGCATTTACTTCTCTCTGGATGAACGCGACCGGCTACTTCGAGCTCCTTCCTCAGGTGCCTTCCCCACCCTGACGGGCTGCATCCCCTCAAAATATGAGCTGAAATAAACCCCTCCTTACTCAAGTTGCTTATCACACAATGGGAAAGATAAATAACATGCAGTTGTGGAGGCACATTTCAGTCTTCAAGCTAAAGGCCCAGGAAAGCTGGTGGTACAGATAAAATCCAAGTCCAAGAGTATGAGAACGGAGAAGCCAAGTCTGGAGGTCAAAGAGCCCAGTATGTGGATATCGTGGGCCTGAAGAAGTGCATGTGCATGATGGTTTGACTAACATCCATCCAAGCTGGTGAGCATAAATGTGTTTATTCAGTCTACTGATTCGAATATTATCTTCTATAAGCACCCTCAAATAAAAAACAAGAAATAACATTTATCAGATACCTGAACATTTTTTAGCTCAGTCAAGTTGGTACATAAAATTAACTATTAGAGACCTTATAATAGAGGACTATTTTAAGGTATCTAACACAGTAGTAAATGTAACTGTTACTCTTCTGTTATCATCTAGCCTTTTTAATCAGGCCTTCCTGAATCAATGCACTGATGAGCATAAGGGCAAGGAACTGAAGCAATCCATCTCTAATAAAAATTACTTCCCAGAAAAATTTTCTTTTCTTTAAATAGAAAATGACCATTATGATAACCCCAGAATGGAAGGTGTACATTTGAACCCACAGGTAAAGCCTTACACAGACTTTATATAGACTCTCTAGATAGAAAAATTATATACACTTTTGTAATTTAATAGTTTTGATTTTTTGATTTAATAGTTCACAGACTTTGAATAAATTCATAGCATCTCCTAAATGATGTACAATGTTATTTCTTCTTAGTTAAGATCAAAACCCAAGACAACATTCGGTCAATTCTATCTTTTTAGCCATGACTTATTTATCAATTCATATTTAAATTTCAAGGAAGTGCTGTTTGTCCATGTCAGCATTCTGCTTATCCACAGAAAATGATAGACGCTCCTGCATGCGGAAGCTTCAGTGAAAGTAACAGCATCAACGTTCTTTTATCTGCCACGATGGAGAGATAATCCACGAGTGAAATCATTGTGGCCTCGGCTTATTTTGAGTGACAGGAGCATAATAGACTGTCCTAAGCATTAACATGCTAAAATAACACTGCATTGTCGTCCTTTGTCTGATCCTGGCTCAGACAAATCTTTCTCTGTGTTTCAAATTCCTAACAAAAACTAGAGAAAGGCACCTCAAAGCTATCGTGTGGAAAAAGATTAGATACAGGTCTAAACGTTTAAACAAACCTTAATGATGTAAAACTCTCATTTTGTATACTTTTTTTTTTCACATAAATTTATTTATTTATTTATTTTTAACAAATCTAGACCCGTGTTCCTGCTCATTCCCCCACCCCGCCAGAGCTCATGCATTCTGCCAGACATGCTTTCCATCTCTTAGTCATTCTCAATATTTTCCATGGGGAAGTTGACTGTTCTGAGCAGAAGTTCACTGTTTCAGTCAGTTCTTTGATGCAGTCTTTTCTGTTGTTGTTGTTGTTTCCAAAATGCGTTATGCCCAACTGCTTTGGACAAAAGCTCAGGGGGCCCTATACAAGAAATACTTACAATTGGGTAATTGGCACTAGCATCCACAGATGAGGGATACCATTCGTCGTTTGTTTTTCTGGGACTGTGTTACTTCACTCAGCATGATGTCCTCTAGCTCCAGCCATTTTCCTGCAAAGCTCGTGATGTCGTCTTTCTTTACTGCTGCATAGAACTCCATTGTGTAGATGTACCACATTTTCTCTATCCACTCGTCAGTTGAGGGGCATTTAGGTTGGTTCCAGCTCTTTGCTATTGTGAAGAGAGCTGCAATAAACATGGCCGTGCATGTATCTCTGTGGTGGCGTAAGTCTTGAGGGTACATGCCCAGGAGTGGTATGGCTGGGTCGGGTGGCAAGTTCATTCCAAGTCTTCCAAGGGTTCTCCACACTGCTTTCCATAGTGGCTGTACGAGTTTACATTCCCACCAGCAGTGGATGAGTGTTCCCCTTTCCCCACAACCTCTCCAGCACTTGGTATCATTTGTTTTCTTGATCCTAGCCAGTCTTATTGGAGTAAGATGATATCTTAAAGTGGTTTTCATTTGCATTTCCTTAATGATTAGTGATGTTGAGCCGTTCTTGAGGTGTTTCTCACAGACATCTCTAATCCTCGCTTGTGAAGTCTCTGTTCGTTCTTTGCTCCACTTCATTGAGGGGTCATTTGTTTTTTCTTTCTTTGTTTTTTGAGAGTTATATATTCTGGAAATCATGCTTTGTCAGATGTATCTGCGGTGAAGGTTCCTCCCACTCTTTGATTTCTTTCTTTCACTTCCTTGATTGTTCTTTTGATTGTACCGAAGCTTTTGAGTTTGAGAGGTCCCATTTGTCATTGTCGACCTTCTCTTAATTCTTGTGCAGCTGGCTTGTCTGGATTAGGAAGTCTTTTTCCTACGCCATGTCTTGTAGTCTGCTTGCCAACTTTTTCTTCTATCATCTTCAGAAGTTTTGGTATCAAGTTGAGGTCTTTGATCCGTCTTGAGTTGACTTTTTTAACAGGGTGAGAGGGTAGGGGTTTTATTTCATTTTCTTTCTACAAGTGGTGATCCCGTTTTGCCAACACACTTGCTGAGATGCTTTTTTTGTCTTTTCTCCATTGTGGTTTCTTGGGCCTCCTTGTCAACTATGAGATGGCGCAATTGTATGTGCTCAGGACTTGAATCTTCGGTTTTGTTCCTTGTCAAACAGGTTGTTTTGTGCCATTACCAGGCTGTTTTTTTTTTTTTTTTTATGAGTATAGCCCTGTAGTAGTTTTAAGTCTGGTATAGGGATCCCTCCTGTGTAGCTCTTTCACTCAGAGTTGATTTGGGCTATTTGGGGTCTTTTGTTCTTTCCATATGAATTCAAAACTTTGTTCCACGCCTGTTAAGAAACTCTTGGGATTTTGATTGGGATTGCATTTCAATTTATACAAGAGTTTTGGTAAAATGGACATTTTACAATGTTAATTTTCCCCAATCCATGAGCGTGGGAGGTTATTCCATTTTGATTCCTCTTCAATTTCTTTCTTTAGGGATTTAAATTTTTGTTTGTAGAGGTCTTTTGTGTCTTGGTTAGGTTTTTCCTAAGTATCTTATTGTTTTTGCAGGCTATTGAGTGGGAAGGTCTCTTTGACTTCTTTCTCCAGTTGCTTGTTGTGGTGTTAAAGAAAGGCCATTGATTTTTAAGGTTAATTTTGTATCCTGCCACTGTGCTGCAGTGTTAATTCTTTCTAGGAGTTTTCTGGTGGCGTTTTTGATCCCTTATAGTAAACAATTTCCTTCATCAGCAAAAATGGATAGTTTTGACTTCCTCTTTTCCACTTAGTACTCCTTTAATATCCTTTTCTTGCTTATTGCTCTAGCAAGTGTTTCAGCACTATTTGAAGAGGAGTGGTGATGGGGGCCAGCCTTGCCGAGTTCCTACCTTTCAAGGGCATGTTTCTGTCATTTCCCCATTAGGAGATATTGGCTGTGGGTTTCCTGTATATGGCTTTGATTACATTGAGGAATGATCCCTCCAATCCAATTTCCTTCTAGGACTTAAGCATTGAAGGGATGCTGGATTCTTGTCACAGCGCTTTTTCAGCATCAATTGAAGGATGATGGTGTGGTTTTTGTCTTGATTCCGTTTATGTGTTTGATGATGTTTATTGCTTTCGTTTATGTTGAACCATCCCTGCATCTTGGTATGAATCCAATTGGTCATGATAGATGATCTTTTGATGTGGGGTCTGTATGTGATTTGCCAGTATTCTGTTTAGAATTTTGGCATTCTGTGTTCATGAGGGAGATGGGTCTATAATTCTTTTAGTTGATCTTTGCCTGGTTTTGGGTAATATAGTGATGTTGGTTCATAGAAGGAATTTGGGAGACATTCCTCTGATTGTATACTTTTTAAACAGTTTCATTAATAATGTTTGTAGGTCTTTTGAAATGTTTTATAGAATTCTGCTGTGAAAACCTCTGGGCCTGGGCTTTTTTTCGTTGGGAGGCTTCTTACTACATCCTCTATTTCTTCATATGTATGGGTCTGTTTCGTTTAAGCTGCTCGTCTCTTCTTGGCCAAGCTTTGGTGATTCCCAGGATTTCCAGGATATTCATCCATTATTCTTAGGTTTTCACATCTGGTAGAATAGGTTCTTGTAATATTCCATATAATTTTCTTGATCTTTTCCTTGTCTGTTGTGATATTTCCTTTTTCATCACAGATTGTATTGTTTGGAGTTGTTCCTTTTTCTTTTTGTTAACGCGGCTAGAGTCTACTAGAGGTTGTCTATCTTGTTTATTCTTTAACTAACCAACTTTTTGCTTCATTGATTTTTTGTATTGTTTTCTTTGTTTCTATTTCATGATTTTGCTCTGATTTTTGGTTATTTCTTCTGTCTGTTGCGTTTAGGGTTCATCTGTTGTTTGCTCTCCACGTGCTTTTAGCTGTTAGCTGTAGTGTTAGATCATCACTTGTGCTCTTTCTGTTTTTTTCATGTTGGCACCCCGGGCTATAAACACTTTCCTCTTAGGGACTGCTTTTAAGGTAATCCCATAGTTTTGTTGTGTTGTATTGTCATTGTCATTCAGTTCAGGAATGTTTATTTCTTTCTTATCTCTTCCTTACCCATTCATTATTCAAGAGTGTGTGTTTAGTCTCCCTGTGTTCTTGTAGGCAGGAGGGCTTGTCCTGGTGTTGATGTTGAGGCTTCATTGCACTGTGGTCGACAGGATGCATGAAATTATTTCAATCTTTTTTTTGTAGAGGTTTCTCTGTGTCCCAGGATGTGGTCGATTTTGGAGAATGTTTCCGTGGGGTGCTGCGTAGAAAGCGTATTTCTATGGTATTAGGATGGAAATGTTCGGTAGAGGTCTATTGAGGTCCATTTGGTGTATAGCATCATCGTTTCAGGTCAGATGTATCTCTGTTTATTTTTTGTTCATGTTTGACTATCCACAGGACTTCAGTGGGGTATGAATGAAATCTCCCATAGAGTTTTGCTGGGGGTTATTGTGTGACTTGTGTTCCTGGGGAATTGTCTTTTTAACGTTTGGTGCACCAGAATTGGGCATATCTAGTCATAATTGTGAAAATCTTCTTGTGGATTGTTCCTTTGATGAGAATGTAATGGATTCTTTGTCTTTCTGGATTTTTTTTTTTATAGGGATTTTTCTTTTACTTTGAAGTCTATTTTAATCCGATATTTAAATCGCAACACCTGCTTTCCTTTTGGTACCATTGCTTGAGAATATTTTTTTCCATCCTTCACTTTAAGGTGGGGTGCCTTTCTTGAAGCGTACGATAAGGATGTGTTTTCTTGTAGACAGATATCGATGGCTTCTTTTCCTAATCCAGTCTTCCAGTCTAGTCTTTTGATTGGGGAATTTACGCCATCTCCTATTAAGGTTATGACTGATAGGTTGTGTTGCTTCCTTTGCCTTATTATCCATCTTCGGGTTTGATTTAGGTTTCTACTTCTGCAAGTATGCTTTTATTGATTTCTCTTCTCGGTGTTCCCTGGGGTTTGTGCTCTTTTCTTCTGTTCTTGAATTGCTTCAAGTATTCTCTGAAGGGTTGGTTTTGGGACATGTATTCTTTTACGGTTGTTTATGTCATGGAAGATTTTCCTCTCTCTTCCACTATGATTGACATTATTGGCGGTATCGTAACCTGGTCTGGATCCATTGTCCTTCAAATGGGAATGCTTGCTCCAGGTTCTTCTTTCCTTCATCATTTGCGATGAGAAGTCCGTTGTTATTCGGATAGGTTTCCCCTTATAAGGGTCCCCTGGTTGTTTTTCTCTTGTCGCTTACGTATTGTCTTTGCTTTTGGGTATTTGTCTAGCATTTTAACTATGAGTGGCATGGAGAGTTTCTTTTCTGATCTTGTCGTTTGGAGTTCTATGTGCTTCTTGTATTGGTATTGGTTTGTCCTTTTTTAGTTTGGAAGTTTTCATCTATTATCTTGTGAGATCTGATCCATACCATTATCTTGGGATTCTTCCTTCCTCTATTCATATGATGTGGAGGTTTTATCTTTCATAGTGTCCCACAGCTCTGGTTGTTTCCATTTGTGTATTTTTAAATTTTTCATAATCTTTCCTTGAGGTTTTAGTTGTTCTGTGTATCTTCAGGTCTGATATTTCTTTGTTCTGCTTCCTCCATTTGCTTCTGAGGCTTTTTCATTCCTTTCCTCTTGAATGGATGGAGTGTTTGATTTTCTTTTCATTTCCTTTTGATTTTCTTTAGTGTTCTATTTCCTTTTTGAGCTTCTTGATCTCTTTTGTAGCTCTTTGTTCGCTGTGTTGGTTTCTTTTTTTTTTCAGCATGGGACCCTTTTTCCATTGTTTCTACTTCTTTCCAGAACTTGTCATTCTCTTTCTCTCTCTCTCAGTCTTTCTTGAGTTCCTTCATTCTCTTTTCTTTAGTTCTTTTAATTTGTTCTTTATGATATTGTAGTTCTTTAAGTTGTCCCAATTGTGTTTCTGATGTCTCTGACCTGGGGCATCCCCTCATGAGGGATCCCACTGCAGGAGTCTCCATAGGGTTGGTAAAGCCTATGGATTGGTAATCCCTTGGCTTATCCTGCCCCTTTCCAGTAATAGTCTCTTCTTCGTGATCCAGGCATATGGGCTTCTCCTTGCCTGTATTCCAATCCCTGTGTATGTCCTAAATGCCTCTTCACTGTGTGAAGGCTGCTTTGCTTGCATCCTTCAGATGCTTCTTCGTGTCTCAGTTGTCGGGGGGGGGGGGGGGGGGGGGGGGAGGGGCTCAGCCCGCCGGCCACCTGCCTGCTGGGGCTCAGGGAAGATCTCCATCTCAAGAGTCACGCAAGTCCACATTTAATACCGGCTGGAGGATAACTTGCCCCCACAGCCATAGATCTAATCAAGCCAAAGAGCACACCTTTAATCCCAGCTGGGAGGAATAACTCCCACCTCACAGCCACAAAGGCCAATTGGAACCAAAGACAGCAGGAAACCAAGGGCATGAAAATCCAGTTCGCCAAGGCACCCAGTTCCTACCTGTCTCTCCCTCTTTCCTTCTGCTGGGCTCAGGAGATCTCAAATCTGTATACTTCTTATGGGATGTTTATTGACAGATTGAAAGCAAAGAGTTCACATCTCACAAGCAATTTGCATACGTAAATCCTGTATATATTCTGCTTCCCAAGCATTGGCCTTTTTTTTGTCCTCTGTCCAGTTTTTATCATCATAATACTATTTTGCAAACTGTTTCAGGAAGGCTGAGAGAAAAACTCCATATTCGCTTGAGTTTAAAAATCACATATTCCATGATCTCTCTTTTCAAAAATCTATTTTTTAATCTATGCGTCTCTGTTTGTGCCTCTTTGAAAGTGTACCATGTGCCTGCAGGTACCCATGGAAACCAGAAGAGGTTGTCAGAACCTCTGGAACTAGAACTGTAGGCAATTGTGAGGTGCCCAGGGTGGGCACTAAGAACTGAATCTGGGTGCTTAACCAGGCAGCTATTGCTCTCCACATTGCCCCCTTATCTCTTAATACTCTTTTAACATTTATTTTTATTTGATGTGCATGAGTATTATGCCTGTGGAGGCCAGAAGAGATCCTGGATCAGATCCCCTGGACCTGGAGTTATAGACGGTTGTTAGCTGCCATGTGGGTAAATGGGATTTGAACCTGGGTCTTCTACAAGAGCAACCAGAGCTCTTAACTGCTAAGCCACCTCTCCAGCCCTATTTATTATCTCTTAATTATTAATTTTTAAAAAGCAATTACCTTTTGTTATAATTTAGACATAATGATTCTTTGAGAAATTTTCATTTGGAGACAATTTTCTGCCATCTTTTTTCATGTCTCCCAGTGCTTATCTTCCAAGAGCTAAAATCTTCTATATTATTTCTTGGCTGTCCTGAACTACTTATTATCACTCCACTTATCTCATTCTTTGCACCCATTGAACCTAACTATCTTTTCTTTTCCTTCTATCTGCTCTGTGTTCCTGACCACTGCTCCCAGAACAGCATGTAAGAGAAGACAGGCATTGCTGGTGTGAAGAGACTCGAGTCACAGACCTACCCAGCACCTGTGATGTATCCATTTGTGCCAGGCACTGTTGCGATTAGTCCATGATATCTACACCAATCCTCAAAACAGTTCTGTCAAGGCAGGTACTGCAAGGCTAAATCATTCAACTAAAACTCCTCAAAGTGGGAAGCCAAAACTCCAGATCAGGAGCAGGCTGCAGAGTCTAGCTGATTATATCTCATGCTGCCAGGAATTAACCCTGTAGTTTTCTCTTGGCTTAAGTCTCTTCTCTGTCAAGTAGAGAGTTGTAGACAATAGCAACGGTCACTTTCCACTTCAAAACTGTATACTTTGGAGGAGAAAACTGAGTTGCCACGTTGCCTTCAAGGTTAGAACTACAAGTGCTTTTTGAATGGAGATAAAGAGCACTAGTATCAGGAGGCAGGGGTTCCAGAAGGTGAGTTGTTTAGGGAGAACACTTCATATCCAAAGAGTATCCTTCCATCCCCGGTTCCCCAAAGGCTGTGGCCATTTCACAATGCAAAACACATTCAGCCCATCTCAAAGAGTCTCTGTAATCTTAGCCATTCCAGTATTGTTCAAATGTTCAGGACCAAAATATTCTCTAAGCCGAAAGGTGAGTACCTAACTATGCGCCTCTGCAGAAATAGAAAAGCAAGTTGTATACTTCCGGTAGGCAATGTCCTAGAGTAACCCTTCCTAATCCAAAAGGAAGAACAGGGAAAGAACAAGGAAGCCTTGGACAAAAGCAAGACTCAAACCTAGCAGGGAAACCAGTAAATCCTGATGCTCCATGCCTGGCATTCAGAACACGTGACATCATGAGATGAGCCCCGGCAGGCTTGGCCCCCATTCTGGCATGGCTCTGTGCATTGTCTGTGGCTTTTCTTGGCCCTGTCATCACGCTGAGGTCTCCACTGTATCTTTTGTTTTACCCTCACAGCTTTCTGCATTAAGCTCTCGGGGCCTGCTTACAGAGATGCTGGCCCTGCTGCATATTATGTGGTCTTCTAGGCTATCCTTTGTAATCTTGGTGGAAGCCTCCATGATGCCCTAATTCTCAAATTCTGCATGCCCACAAAGCCAGCATCATGTGGGCAAAACCACTGTCTGTCATTGTCATGCTGAGGGGACAGAAATACTGCTCCACACTGTTGCTCTCAGCAGCCTGAGGAGTCTCTTAATATTTCAGGGATGTCAGTGCAGGCTAAATGGGTACTCCTGGCATTGAGACAGAAAAGAATTTCAGGGATAGGCAGATTTGAAGCATAATTTAAAATTTTATTAAAGATCTTTTAAGGAAGAAAGGTTCTCAAGAAAAAAGCAAGAGCTCACCCAAGAGTGTGGGTGTTGGCTTCTCAGAGAACCACATCTCACGTGTCTTAGTGGAGACTGTATATGGGGTTATTGGAAATTTTCTGGAGTTTCATTGCTCCAAACGTTTCTATGGACTTTACCCTTCCCTGTCCCCTAACTTTGACCTCCTCTTTCATAACTGAGATTATAGGGTGGCTCTGGAGGTGACTTGGATGGGATTATTCAAAACCAGGAACCACTAGGGTTGCATGACTAAACGGGGTTTCTGGGGAGATTGCTAGAAAATTGTAGGCTTCTGGCTGGGAAACAAGAAGGGGCCGAAGCAGTTGATAATGATGCTGGAATTCCTGCTTTGTTTCAAACAAGCTACAGAGGAAGGGACTCCTCTCCCTTCTCAGGCCCACAGAACTTTCTCTGCTTTCTTTTCCACCTTGCCCTCAGCTTGAGTTGTTTGTGGGCCCCTTTGCACCATGACTGTAGCCGGCTCTGAGTAACCGGGTGGCTGACCGTGGTTCAATTCCCTAGTGACCCTGAGAGTGTACAAGGAGACGGCAAAAGCTCTCTTATCTCAACGGAAAGTCCCAAGTCGCTTTTCCTTTCTTGTAAGGACTCCTTGTCTCTCAAGATAAACACGAAACTTCTTACACAAAACATGATCCATGTGTCCCATGTCTAAAACTTCAACCCTTATTTCTCTGTGAATTTAAATTCCTAGAATATCTTAGGTTCACTCCTCCCCAGACGTTTCCCAATGTTCCCTCTAGCTGAAATTCCCTTCCTCCCGTTTTACAACCTCTGAGTGAATTGCCTGTCGTTCTTCCTGAGCTGTTCTTCTTTTTAAATATTTATTTTTATTTTATGTGTATATGTGAATACCTGCATGCTTATACGCGCACTCCGTGCATCCAGTGCCCGCAGAGATAAGAAGAGGGCTTCGGAGCCTAGAGCTGGAGTTGCAGGTGATTGTGAGCCCTGTGATATGAGTGCTTGGACCTGCAGAGCCACAAGTGCACTAGCCTTACCTCTGCCTGTGGGTCCAGCCGTGCAAACATATCCCAGGGATGGACTATAAGAAACCACTTGGGGTGCTGGAGAGATAGCCTAGCAGTTAAGAGCACTGACTGCTCTTGCAGAGGACCCAGGTTCAATCCCTAGCACCCACATGGTGGCTAAGAACTGTCTGTAACTCTAATTCCAGGAGAACTCCAGTTCCAGGGGAATCCAACACCCTCTTCTGACCTCCGCGGCATTTCACAACATGGGTGCACAGACCTACATGCATACAGTACATTCATACACATACAAAAATAAATAAAATTAAAAACAAGAGAAACCACTTGGGCCAGGCGTGGTGGCACATGCCTTTAATCCTAGCACTCAGGAGGCAGAGGCAGGGGGATCTCTGTGAGTTCAAGGCCAGCCTGGTCTATAGAGTGAGTTCTAGGACAGCTGGGATTATGGGGAGACCCTGTCTCAAAAAGACAAAAGACAAAAAAAAAAAAAACAACAAAAAAAAAACCACTTGGTTTCCTAGTCTCTTGTCCATTTCACTTAAGGGCCTATAAGCAAATCGAGAAGAGATACATAGCTCTATTTATCTTTGTACAAATATCTAGGGTGGCATATAAAAAGCATTTAATAAGTTTTTATTGAATGGCAGGAGTAAATAACTCCTAAATACACCCTTCAATTCTCATTTATTTACGCCCTCAAAGTATTTAACTTAGTTATCAGAAAAGTGCAGATTTTTCTCCACCTGTGTCATCAGTGTATGCCATATTAAATTTAATCATATAATTACAAAAACAAGCATAGCTAGCAATAAAGGCAGATATCCTGACTCTTGCTGAGCACTTAACTAAGCCCATGAAAGCAGGAACAACCTACTAGTCATGTGCACAGAGATAGACAACACTTGTTCATCTGTTAAGTTGGCTAACTGGAAGTCAGAGATTCTATTATATGTAGAAATGCTTCAAAAATAGGAATAGGAGGCTGGAGAGATGGCCTAGTGGTTAAGAGCGCTGACTGCTCTTGCAGAGGACCTGGGTTTGATCCCCAGCACCCACATGGAGGCTGAGAACCTTCTTTGACTCCAGTTCCAGGGGAATCTGACACCCTCTTCTGACCTCGGTGGCATTGCAAGACACAGGTGGGTGCACAGACCTGCATTCAGACAGTACATTCATGCACATAAAAATAAATAAATTAAAAAATATAAAAATAGGAATAGTTGAGGTTTGTAACTTTGATAATTTAGATCTTAAAATAATTAAGGCTCATAAGAGGGGACAAGATGTTCTAGTTTAAGAGTGTGTTGTTACACTGTGAGTTTTAGGCCCAAGGGGTGAGGCGTAACATAACACAGAATGGACCAGAAGAAACCACATAGGAAGACTTCTTTTCTCTTTAGGTTGGAAAGTCTCTAGAGGAAATTCTACAATACAGAAAAGGAACTTGTGAGTCCAAGTGCTTCTGCACATTTCTCCTGTGCCATTACCACCTTGCAGGTTTTTTATTTTGAAAAATTATTCAAAAGGACTTGGTTTTTAAAACAAACATTTTCCAATCCCATGTTTGTTTCTTTGCTTATTGGCAAAGCACTATTTAATCAAGTCAAAACAATATGCATACTGACTATAAAACCTTTTTGGCCTATGTGTTTTAGGAGTTATCTTTAGAATCGTTCTCTCTGCAATTGCAAATAGGTCATACGTATTTCATTTGGAGGACTTAGTTCTTCAAGTCAACTGTCCAAGGAATGAGGAAAACCGAGGATGCTGTTGCTTCCCATCATCTTATAAATCTCTCTCTCCTTTTAAAAAATCCATTTAGCTCTGCAATGATTAACTTACTGGCAAGACTTCATCGGTGCCCTCCATTCTAACACATTGCTCCAAGATAAGCTATCTGTCCTTCCTATCTGCTGGAAAATTTCATCTTGGTGTGCAGACATCCACCAACCAACTCCCCTTGCTTGCCTGTTATGGGATGGGATCTGAAGTGGAAACCTCATTCAAGCTGGATTCTTTTTTCTCCTGGAAATTAGAACTGGGGATACTGAGTCAGCTTGTTGTGTATGTTGAACTGGATGGCCAACAAGACCTAGACTTTGAGTTGCTGCCAAGGAAAATGAAAGCCAGAACTAAAGGGCCCTTCTAAAGAAGACTTAGAAGCAAGGCAGCTGTGCAGAGAGAAGCTGGGGGGGGGGAGGAGGCGCTAGGGAGACAAAGAGGCAGAGCGGCTATCTGCTGACTTTTAGACCAACTGGAACCCCACACACTGTTAGCCTTCTATTTCTTTGGGATTCTCTAATGTCTTTTCAATAAACTTCCCAATTTGCATAGTAAATGTGGGTGTGTTTCTTGCAACAAAATGATTCTTGGATCATTCTTTGTAGCATATTGAGAATTTGAAAACAAATAAACTTGCAGATGGGAAAAAATGTGAGTCATTAGAGACAGTGAAAGACATGAAAAACATCGCCTCTTCCACCCCCATCTTGGCATTTGATATCTGTTTTCTTATAAATCATTGGGCCCAAGCCTTACAGGAAGCAAATGTCAGAGTAAAAAATTTGCATTTGATGCTCCTCATCTTTTTATTAAAAATTATTTTATTTTATGTGTAAGAGTGTATTCTCTGCATCTGTGTCAATAAACTCTTGTCCTACAATGCCTGTGACAAGGGTCAGAAGAAGTCATAGGATCCCCTGGAACTGGAGTTATGGATGGTTATTAGCTGCCATGTGCATGCTGGGAATTGAACCCGGGTCCTCTGCAAGAGCAGCCAGTGCTCTTAACTGCTGAGCCATCCCTCCAGTTCCTCCAATTCTTTCTAAAAATATATTTAAAAGCTATTCTTTGAGAAGAGCATAAAGTGAAATATACAATGTGTTTTAACAAACCTACCTCTAGTCCGTCCTCTCAAGTCCTTCCCAGACCCTCACTCCTAAAATCTCACTCCCAACTTCACGCATTACTTTAAAAACATTTTATTTATTTTTATTTTATCTATATGACTGTTTTGCCTGCACCATGTGCATGCAGTACCCACAGAGGCCAGAAGAGGGCGTCTGGTGCCCTGGAACTGGAGTTAAGGGATGGTTGTTAGCCTCAGGTAGGTGCTGGAAACTGAAACCCAGTCCTCTGGAAGAGCAGCCAGTGCTCTTTAACTGATGAGCCATCTCTCCAGTCCCATGTACTCTTTAACCACCGAGTCAACTGGTACTGTGGGCATGTGCGTGAGTGTAGGGCCATCCACTCATGGGGGACATGACAAGCTCATTCTTAATCCTTTCATTCGCCAGCCACTATATAGCAGAGCCATTTATTTTTGATTCCTAGGAATGCATGGGTGCCCTTATCCGTTTCTACTCTTACCATACATAAGCAGTGTCTGAAAAACATCTGCCAAGCTTATTTATATAAAGAGAAAAATAATTTTAAGCTATGTATAAAAATATAACATCTATGATTATATGGTAAAGAACTTTCATTTTAACAGCATTCAAAATATTGACACAATGTGGTTCTAGAATTCAGTGTCTGCTAGTACAAGGACATGGATTTGAGAGACCAGGTCACTTGGACATGTTTCTGTGTTAAAGCTCACTCCGGTTTGAGGGATGTCTACGATAGTACATGGAATGTGAATATTTGAGAAAAGACCACCCTGACTGTTTGGATTATGTCTGTATCTATTTTAGCAAGTATGGTGCTGGAGAGTTAAGTTATTATGAGTTCACCTCTAGTGTGGGGTTCTGCATACATTTCAAGGGTAAAGGGCAAAGTACTTGCAGTCTTTTTAAAAAAAATGCTTTATAAGACTCTTTGAAATATAATATTTTCTCTTAAGTGGACACATCTTCAGAATGAGCCAGCAAGTTGGCAGATATCTTGCATATGCTTGTGTATAAATACATTCATCACACACAACTATTCCAAATGCCAGAATTGTTTGCTCGAAATTTAATTTTGCATAGTTCTGGTAATTAACTCACTGTCAAACTCTGCATAAATTTGAATTGCTTCAGTCTGTAGTTTCCAAGCTTCTAAAAAGCTTGAATGGAGATCAAACAAAAACTCTCAACCTCATGAATGCAAATGACAAAGAAAATCCAACTCCAAGTTTTTCCATCATGTAATCAATAAAACCTTATAAATTTGTAAGCAATTCTGTCAAACCCCTGAATTTATATACTTCTAGACCTTAGGTAGCCTGCAAGGTCACAGAAAAAGAGTTTGAAAGTATTTTTTTCCTGTTAAACTTATCTAGACCTAAGTTAAACTCGATGTGCTAAGATTAATTTATTTCAAAGTGTCACGTCACAATTTCCTGCTACTGAACAATGGTCCCAAAGAAGTTTTACTAGAATCTTTACTACGCAAGTGGGGTGGGGATTTGAGATGTGAGATTTCCTTCAAGTCTAGATTCCTGACTTAGTTAGCCATTCTAGTCCTAAGCCTTCTCCTCTGAAAGGACAGTGAGATTATTAAGGTCCAGAATTCTCTGGCAATGCTCCTTTATCTGGTAAATGTAGATTGGAATCCAAAGGCAGGGATCCTAGGTACTACTATTGTATTATTATAAGGTGAAGTCACTAATCTATTCATTTATCTGATGATAACATAGGATTGCATGTAGGGCTCTGTGCAGTGAAGAAGTTCAGAGATGGAATTATCTAAAGAGCTGGGGTTGTTATCACTGTGGTGATAGGACAATGCAAGGTCAGTAGGCAAACCCATGCTGGTCCTGGAAAGGAAAGGAAAGAAAGGTGAATTGAAGAGAATGTGACACTTGGCTTTAATCTCAAGGACAATCAGGTGGCTGCCATAACTGGAAGAAACCTTGAGCAAAGAACTCATAAAAGAAAGTGTGTCCATGGTACAGAGCAGGTTTGGGGAGTACTGATTAGTGAAAATGATAAGGCAGGAGATGGTCCTGGGGTACCACGAAGGCCCCCCGAATCCCTTAAGAGCTTTCATCTAAATATCTTCCTCAGAGAGCCAGGTGTGGTGGTGCACGCCTTTGATCCCAGCACTTGGGAGGCAGAGACAGGCAGATCTCTGTGAGTTCAAGGGCAGCCTGGTCTACAGAGCAAGCTCCAGGTCAGCTTGGACTAAAGGGAAACCCTGTCTCAAAAATACCAAAAACATAAAATAAAATAAATATTTTCCTCAGGTATAGGGAGATCAACCTTTTAGGCCCTGTTTCTAGTACTCAGGCCTACTACTGAGTAAATCCTTAATAAATACTCTTTTTGTTGTTGGAGAAAGATAAAAAGGGAGGGGAGAGAAAGAAGGGAATTTACAAGTCTTAATTACATAAAATTGGGTGAAATTTTGAGCATATAAAATAAAGTCATTCGCAAAGTAAAAAAAAAAAAGGCTAACACAAACAGAATTTAAAAATTAACTGCGTTCACTTGACAGAGTGGGATATTGGTGTGCTCAATCCCAGTGTTACAACTCGGCGTAGGCATTCTTTACTCCACAATCTCATCAAGTGCATTTAATTAGTCTCGCTTTTCAACCAGGAAATGGGTAGTAGCTCCTCTATGCCTAGGTACTATGCACACCCCAGGGCTTGAACTGCATTCTTTCAGCTGTAAGTCTCTCATATATCATGGCATCCAGAGCGCCCTGTGATAGGTACCCAAATAAACAGAAAACAACCTCTGTTTCCATCTTCAAAGATTCTGGGAAGACATTATTTCAGTTTTGATTTGATTACCAGATAGTTTCCAGAAATGTTGGACCAAAATTTCTTCCTGGTTCTATGTTTCATATTACTTTAATAGATCTAGACCTTCTGATTTAGGATTGCTAGGGGGAAACACGCAATAAAACACTCCAAAATCCTTTGAAATACCTCTTGATTAAAGCTGGTTTAAGCAGAGTTGCGAGGGGAACCTTGTCTCTCTCCCTCCTGCAGAATTTGGAAGGCTCCTGTTCTCTCTGCGGTTACACAGGCCCTTGGTGTGTTTTCTCCAAGGGGGAGTGAATAGCAGCATTCAGTCTGTCGGAACTTCCTGCCTAGGACTATAAAGTGGAAGTTTGTAATGTACAGTTTGCTCCTGGGCTCAAGAGATTATATTGACATATCTAATGCCCACTAAACAGAAAAGCATCAGACACCAAGTGGAGAATAGCTTATACTGCTGGAAAATAATGCTGGCCGAATATGTTTTATATTTGGAGAAAATGCGTGGATCAATTGTATTTGTTTTGGGGGCTATTTATTTCACTTCTGCTGAAAAAAAAAAGATAAAATATACTCTAACTTCTGCAGGTGGCTCAATTCCTCATTTTGAGAAATTCCTCAACCAGACCAAAATGTTTGAGTAAAGGGTTGTAAATAAAAATCAAAACCCACTTTTCAACCTCTCACTTAAAATTTTTCTTTCTCCTTAATGATATTTTTTCCCCACTATGAAAGCTAACGATGGATTTGTTCCCATTGTCCAGCTCTAAGCTTGTCCATCTTTCTGGAAGTATTTTCCTTCCCCCTGCTCCTGTTTCTGTCTTGGACACTCTCAGCATTCCTTAACAAAGAAACATAGGCCTAAGTTTTAGACCCTCTACGGGGGTCCCACACTGCCGGGCGGAGGGAGGGATGTGCCATCTTCCACCCTGTGCAACAGCACACTCTTGGACATCCTCCCCAGTGAAGCATATTATCTATGTGCAGCATGTCTGGCCCTCATCACTGGGGACAATTAGTTCGTACCCATCCTGCAAGTGAAGATGTGGCTACAAACAGCCAGATCCACGTCCAACCCCATCTCACCACATTCCTTCATCTTCTCTTCCAAAGTGCCACCTAACAGCCATCTAATACTTTGGACCCTTCTCCCTGCAACATCATCATCAAGTGCAGCTCAACCAGTGACCTCATTTTCTCAAGTGGAAAGGAATTTCATTTTAAAACAATTTAAAATAATTGATAACATAAAATAAATTAAAATTGCTTACCCTTTTTTGACTTTTATTTTTTTAAGCCAATTTTTATTGAAGCTTTGTGCATTTCAAACAAAATTTCCAATCAAGTCTTGACCCATCCCCCTTCCTTGCCCCCACCCCCACCCCACCAGAGCTCACGCATTCTGCCAAACAGAATATTTTTTAATCTTTTTTTTTAAATCTTTTTCTCAGTCTCTTTTAAAATTTTCCATGCAGAAGTTTTTTTTTTTGAGCAGAAGTTCACCGTTTTTGAGCAGAAGTTCACCATTTCAGTCAGTTCTTTGACCCAGTCTGTTGTTGTTGTTGTTGTTGTTGTTCCTTCCAATCTGCATCACTCCAAAATATAAAATTGCTTACCCTTTTAACAAGAGTAAGTCTATGAGAGTTTTGTCACCCTCTTGTAGGTAAAAGGAAAAGAACCTTCTAGAAACAGCCTCCTTGTACTTTAAATACCCCTGTCCTTCCTTCAAGTGATGGCTCCCTCTGGACCATGGGGGCTTTCAGTCTTATCATTCAGACACCTGGCTTGAAATGATTTCTCTCTGTCTCCCCTTGAAGATTTAAGAATATGCTAAAGAGTCCTCATGTTTCTGTAGTTCCATCCTTTGCCTTTAGACCTAGGGAAGATGAAATCAACTTTAAAGAATCTACTATCAGATGGCATCTATTAATGCCCATGATTATGTTTTGGTAACAGATGGAGCATTTCAATCAAAAGTAAAACCCAAAGGAACCATAGAAGACTATGTCGCTCTTACATTACAGAAAGTTGAGGGATTCAGTTTGAAAAGTGGTGGCTCATCATATAACATGTAGGATCCAGCTCTTGTTTCAAGTGGCCCCTGTCCAATGTGTGTGTTAATACTGGCATCTTTTAAAGAATCTTTTAATCTAAACAACTGGCCACTCACCATACTTTGCTTTTAGCCTCTTCTAAAAGAGTCGTGAGACAAAATATCATTGTTTAGGATACATAAAAAGAACATTATTTTTTCTGCAATATGGTAAGAGTTTTAGATTTATGAATATCTTGTTATTTCAACAACATAGTCTCTCTAGATAATATAATGTAAGATCTAGACCCTAAATCCAATTACTTGTATATCTTCTCTCTTGTAAAACTATATACATTTTATATGTTATTAGAATGCCTGAAGAAGCAAGACTTGTCAGAATGAAATTTATACAATAAACTACTTTCTGTTTTATTGTGTCTTGGGAATGTCATTTAAAAGGATAGTTTAGTACTTAAAAATAACAGAAATAGAAATCCTAGTTCAAGCAATTTCAGTACTTCAATAACAATTCCAATTGATACCACAATTTTTGTGTGAAATCATAAAGATTCAGCTTTAAGCTGTCTATAAGGTACATATTTTGGATTCACAGATATGAATAGACTGAAAGTCAAAGATTGTAAGAAAATATACTATAGGAGTAGAGACCATTGGAAAACTAGAATGAGATCAGTAGACTAATATACAAAAAATGTTGTTAGAGATAAAAGAAAGTTTTATAATAAGTTATCGGGCACAAAACACAATCTCATAGAACTAAAGAAGGAAAAAGAATATTTTTAATATTTTATTTATTTATATTTTTATGTGTATGAGTGTATTGCCTGCATGTAGGTAGGTGTATCTGTGTCATGCAAATGCCTGCAGACATCAGATGAGGGCTTTGGACCTTCTGGAACTGGAGTTATGGATGGTTGTCAGCTGCGAACCATGTGGGTGCTAGAAATCAAACCTGGGTCCTCTGCAAGAGCAGCCAGTGTTCTTAACTGCTGAGCCATCTCTCCAGCCCCAGGAAATAGAATACTGAAGAAAAATAATTTGGGTTTAAAAGTCCCACTTTCAATAGTGGAACATATAAATAGGCAGAAATCACTAATGATGCAGAGGACTTGACCAAGAGTATACTCCAACTTAGTCTAATAGACACCTCTACTAGCAAATGGCATATTCCCAAGTACTCAGAGATTTCTTCAAGGGAGACCATATACTAGGCCAAAAATAAGATTCAATTAATTGGAAAGGGTTGAAGTAAAATGTGAAGTGAGTTAACAATCCTGGTTGCCAGCTTTTGGCTACCCACAGTGCTCTCTGGCATTGACCGCGCACTTAGAAGGGAGTGGACCTGGACTGGTTGCTGCCTCTCAGGAGGCGTGACTTTCAGATCCTCTCCAGTGCTGGAGTTTGTGGCTATACGAGAACAGAACCTCTGAATGGCCTCTTCTGGGGAGCTCTGGCATTTTGTAGCATCTGGACAATGCTCTTCAACATCTGTCAGCCCAGTGCCAGCATCCTGTCTCGGTGGCAGCAGGGACTCAGCTCAAAATGCTGCATAGAAAGAGAACCTGGATCCTGGTCTTTCAATGACTTGAAAACAACCCAAAGTGCCTGCTCCCAAGCTTCGTGTGGCCCCTAGGCAAGATGTCCCTGTCCGTGGGGTATCAGCAGTGACGATGACCTTGAAGACCCTGTGACCATGAGTCATCCTCCATTGGATATGGACAGTGATTCCAGAGGGAGCACAAGGAGAGGCCACTGTCCTTCAGCTCCACCCCAGTGTGCTAGATCCCATCTCACATCACCAAAGTCCTTGTATTCAAGACTAAAGCTGTGAATTTTCTGCTCACAAAACAGGCACAGGCCAGGTGTGGTGGCACACACCTTTAATCCCAGCACTCAGGAGGCATAGGCAGGCAGATCTCAGTGGGATCAAGGCCAGCTTGGTCTATATAGTGAGTTCCAAGACAGCTGGGACTACAGGGAGACCCTGTCTCAAAAAGACCAAAAACGAATAAACAAACAAACAAAAACAGACACAGGAGAGCATGTAACATTTAAATCAATGACAAGACTGAGTGACGGTGGTTACAGACCCCAGAAGGGGCTTTACTAGGAGACCAAGTGCCTCCAAGTGCAGAGCATTTTGAAAACGGAAGCTTTGGCGTGGAGAGATAACAAAAGAAGCAGCTTTACCGGTTTATAAGAGATCACCTCTACAAAGTTGTCTCCAATTACAGTTGGGGAGCGACCATCATGTCATATTTCTCCTTGTCTATGGGTGGGAAGGCAAGGAAGTCTCCATATCAGAACCTTTGTGGCACCTAGAAGGTAAGTTTCATTAGGACTCATTATAACTAGTTGTTACATGTAGGATCCACAGAGGGGTTTGAATGTTTGGCAATCTGAGGCTTTTCTCTTCCTTTGAATGTTTCAGACGGGTCAGCCTTTCGTTGCAACTTTTTGGTACATCTACTCAATGCAAACCGTATCTTTTCTTCTCAGCAGCCGTTAAGTTGGTGACGTTTTGTCCTGTTGGAACAAACAAAATCTTTTCCCATGTTATTTTTTTAAGATTTGAAATTGCAGGGGTTTGATAAAAGGTTCATTCTTTCTGTATCCCCCCCCTTTTTTTTTTAGCGTATGAGTCTCCAGAAGAATAGTTGTATTATACATGACTAGAAGGGTGGAGTCAAGGCATAAATTTCATCATAATTCACCCATGTTGTTTTGGGTGACTATTATGATTAACTTTGGAAGCAAACTTAATTTTTACGTTAAATCATCTTAAAGAGAATGCTACAGGTGATACGTATACACAGAGAAATTATAGAGAACATTTGTATGTGTCAATCCCAAAGTTCTTGCTCTAACAGATTTTATGTAAAGCAATGTGGGCAACAAGCGAATTATACTCCATTTAATTCAGATGCATTAACCATTTTATCAGATTCTGTAAACCAATTGTTTGTTTAATATACACATGTTTTACTTTTACTTTTATAAGTCCTAAAAACACCATGTGTCCTGTATGACAGTGTCTAGAGGCGAAACTGGGTACTTGCTGAGCTCACGTCAATTAAATATGCCTTAATCGAATATACAACCCGTGTCCCTCTCCCACCCATCCCCCCGAACGTGGAAGGGATTACTCTCTCTGTTCAGAACCAAATATATACTAAAGTCCTAGGGCTATGCACTCAGGCAAAATATATAATACAGGAGGCTCTGACATCAGCAGGATGTTTCTAAGTAACTACCAGGTGGATGTGGCCAGGGGATCCAAGGCCCCACAAAAGGTAAGGGCTCCCTTGCCTCTAAGTTGGGATACCCTACAGGAGGAGAAGGCAATAAGACCCTGCTGCCAAGACCTGACGTTAACATGGAGGGATGTATTGAGACCACACATGCAAGTGTACAGATGGCCTCTGGAATGCCAAGAGTGTTACCAAAGCCACTAAACCAATAAAGCAAATATGGGTCTCCCTGAGTCAAGCAAGACTCCACACCGTCAGCACCAGATACACCTCACCTGCCCTGGAAATACTGTGCAGCAGAGCAGCCATTGTCCTGTAATAGCCAAAAATCTAATTGGCTATTGGCTCTCCCCTTGGTAGAAATAACCCATGGCTGAGCCACAAGCTTACATCCTCTACAGGTTTAGATGTTATAAGCCACAGTAAGACCCTGTCATATTAACAGGGGGAAAATTGTAATTCATGGATTAACATATCCAAACATGTGTCTATGCTAAAGTAACCTACCATAACTATTAGTGCTGTTTAAATACCTATATATCTAATTGCTTGTCTTCATTAGTAGGAGTGGAAAGGTTATTCCTGGGACAAACGTCAGCCCATGAAAGGAACAGCCAGAAATTGACCAGAGTCCAAGCAACAGCTCAAGAGAGAGTGGACTGTTTTACCTCTCAGCCACCTGTGCCCCTTTTCTAAGCCTAGGGAACAACCTGCGGAAGAGGGGGCGTGGTAGAATGTAAGGGCTGCGATTGGGGGGAATGGTGAAACTACAAGCAATGTAGTCTGGACACGCATTTGATAAACTTGATTGAACAAACAACCTGTCCACCCCCCACTGGATGGTGGGCTGGGTGTGTTTGGGCACACACTCGTTGCAGATATAGGTTTTTGCATGAAGGATGTATTTACTCATGTATTATCACTACTTATAGCTAAAAAAAAGAAATAAAAAAAAGAAACTAGAGAAAGATGCCAGAAATTATGGCAGAAACATGATCTGGGATTGTGGGTGGGGGGGGTGGGAGGTGAAAGGGAAATAAGCTGACTTAATGGATTTAAACAATGTATGAATGCCCAAAGCATCAATAAAAAGTTTATTAAAAAAAAAAAAAAAAAGAAGCACTTGCTTCAGCCCAGGCTACAAACCCCAAGAAACAGGCTTCACTCTTCTTCTGAGCAGAACCCCAAAGGCTGGCACGCCTGTGGTGGCTCCTCTCCATCCCTGCCTGGCCCAGATCCTAGAAGCACAGATCCTGTGAGCGGGAATGACAGGATAGAAACTCTTCAGATAGATGAAGCGTCTTTGGACCAAGACACCTCCGGAAGTTTGAGTCTGGAGTTTTGTATCCCGGCCTCCCCAGAGACCCAGAAGCCCTCTCCTGTGGAGCTAATGCATGTCTGGATCACAGAATGATTGAAGATCCAGCAGCCATCAAGCCATCCAAGATAGATGTCCCAGTGATAGAAAGGGAGAAAGAATCACAGGAACCTACAACGTCAGTTCCTATGACTTACATGAGCTCATGACCTTGGGCTTCTAGAGTGCTGAATACCCCAGGGACTCTACAGAGAGCTTCTGGTAGTCCACTCCCGTTTTATCTTGGCTCTGATGTGGGAATGGTAATAGAAACAACCCAAGTCTCTATTGGAGGCAGTGTCAGAAAAATTTTGAGCGAAGATTAATACAACAAAACGTGTTTTTTTTTTTTTTTTGTGTCTTTCGAGACAGGTCTCCCTGTAGCCGGCCAGCTGTCCTGGAACACTCACTCTGTAAGACCAGGCCTGGTCTTGAACTCACAAGATCCCGCCTGCTCCCGATGCTAGGATAAGAAGGCCGTGCGCCACCACACACGACACCCGTTTCAAAAACGTGTTCTTGAGAGAAACCATTTTGTTTTGCTTTAAACACAGATGATAGGGCTGGCGAGATGGCCTAGGCGTTAGAGCGCCGACCGTCTTACAGAGGAACCGGGTTCGATCCCCAGCAAGCCCCATGGCGGCTGAGAACCTCTGAACTCCAATTCCAGGAAACGCATTTTCCAAGTGAATCCGAGACCCTCTTCTGACCTCCGCGGCGTTGCACGACACGGGTGCACAGACTTGCATGCAGACAGTACATTCATACACATACAAAAATAAATAAAATTAATAAAAAAAATAAAAAAAAAACACAGATGGAAAATGCCAGTGGTGACATTTGAAAGACTGAGTTTTTTATCATTTATCCTGGATAAGCACTTTGATGCTGGCGTACTGCGCAGCTTATATTTATAGCACTCTCCACAAAAGAAGTAATATAAAATATATTTTTAGCCACATGGGATAAAATTAGAAATAAATAATAAGAAGAAAATGGAGAATTCACAATTAAATTGAAATTAAAGAGTGCATATATAAGTAGCTAATGAATTAAAAAGGAAATCACAAGTGAATGCAAATGAAAGTACAACCTAGTACAAATGAATGAGATGCAGCCACAGCCGAGCCTAGAGGGAAATTTATAGCTGTTTACTTCCATTTTTAAAAGAAGGACTTCGAACCAATAACTTAAACTTGTACTTTAAGGCAACAAAAAAGAATATCAAACTAAACCAATGTCAGCAGAATGAAGTGAATAATAAAGATTAAAAGCAAAATTCATTAAATAAGTGATCCAAATATAATAGAAACAATGATTGTGTGGGGGCCAGAGGTCAGCCTCAGCTCACTCTACAGGCACTATCCGCCTTGCTTTTTGAGACAGCATCTCCTAGAGGCTGGAGATGCCAAGTAGGGTAGATTGACTGGACAGAGATCTACCTCTGCCTTCCTGCACCTGCTGACTTCGCATGGGTTCTGGGACTTGAACTTGGGTCCCCATGCTTGCACAGTGAGCACTTTACTGACCAGGCTCTCTCTCCAGTTTCCAAAGTAAACGATCTTTTCAAAAGATCAACAAAATAACTCTTTCTCTCCAGAAGGACAAGGGCAACAATAAAAGACATAATGTCACTGTGAACCTTAAAGTGACTTTGAAAAGATAAAAAAGAATGCAATAAAGTCCTATGCCAATAAAGAGGATAGGTTACTCATCTTACCGCAGAGATACATGCATAGCCATATATATTGCAGCTCTCTTCACAATAGCAAGGAGCTGGAACCAACCCAAATGCCCCTCAACTGACGAATGGATAGAGAAAATGTGGTACATCTATGCAATGGAGTTCTACGAGGTGGTAAAGAAAGATGACATCATGAGTTTCGCAAGTAAAAGGATGGAACTAGAAGATATTATGTTAAGTGAAGTAACACAGTCCCAGAAAAACAAACGATGAATGGTATCCCTTATCTGTGGATGCTAGTGCTGATTACCTAGTTGTAAGTATTTCTTGTGCACAGCCCCTTGAGCTTTTGTCCAAGTAGTTGGGAGTGATGCATATTGGAAACAACAACAACAACAATAACAACAGAAAGGACTGCATCAAAGAACTGACTGAAACAGTGAACTTCTGCTCAAAACAGTCTACTTCTACATGGAGAATTTTGAGAAAGACTGAGAAAGATGAAAAGCATGTTTGGCAGAATGCATGAGCTCTGGTGGGCTGGGGGGGTAGGGTGGGGGACACAGGTCTAGATCTGATTAGTAACATAATCTTGTACAAACAATATATATATATAATAAAAAATTTTTTAAAAAGATGAATTTTTTTTCTAGAGTGTCAAAAACTATTAAAGCGGGCTCAAGAAGAAAGAGAAAGGGGTTAGCGAGATAGCTGCAAAGGCTGTGTGGTATCATTTGGAATCAAGAATGTTGATTCTTCCAGGCTTTCTGTTTTTGTTCAGATTCCTTTGGTCATTCAGAGTCTTCTTTGAGTCCGTGTGATTTTTAGGATTATTTTTACTATTGCTGTGAAGAATGTCCCTAGTATTTTGGTGGGAATTGCACTCAATGTATAGATTGCTTTTGGTAATATGACTATGTCATGCTGTTAACTATGGTGATTCATGGGCATGGGAAGTCTTTCCATATTTTGGTGTCTTCAGTCTCTTCACTGTTTTTAAAATTTTCATTTATAGGAACTAAAGAGATGGCTCAGCTGTTAAGACCACTGGCTACTATTGTAGAAGAGCTGGATTTGGTTCCCAGCACCCATATGGCAGCTAACAACCTCCTGTAACTCCAGTTCCAGGGGAATCTGACCTTCCTGGGTATTGCATGACACGGATTCACTTACAGATATGCAAACAATACACTCAAACATATAAAATAAAAATAATAAATAAAATATTTTAATTTCTTTTCATTAAAGAGGTCTTCCACTTTCTTGATTAAGCTTATTCTAAGGTATTTTTGAGGATACTGTGAATTGGATTAAAAAATACTGAATGCTTATCTCTGGATCATGGATTTTCTATGACATTCAATATATGTCATGAAAGTTGAGGCTAAACTGTGGGGATGGGGAATGAAAATGACATTGTAGTAATTATAAAAATAGGTTAATGAATGAAATGTTATTTGAACACAGAGTAGGGACAAGCTAACCCTGTTTAAAGTATAAACAGTTCCTACCAGAGTCAGCAAGTGGAGAAGGTAGAAACGTGTTCTAAGAAATAGTAGCAGCATGCTACATCAGGGAAACCCAGGGGAGGAGACTAAGGAAATGGTTGAAGAACCATTGTGTTACAGTAACTTTTTAGAAAGTGAAACATGGGGATGGAGAGATGGCTCAGTGGTTTGGAGCACCGATTACTCTTGCAGAGGACCTGGGAACCTGCATGGCAGCTAACAATTGTCCATAACTCCAGTTCCAGGAGATCTAAAATCCTCTTCTGATCTCTACAGGCACTTCATGATGCAAGTACATTTACACACATGCAGGCAATATACTCATACACATAAAATATTTTTTAAAGTGAAGCATAATGTACAAGTAGAAAGAGGTGGCTGTGGCAAATGTATGAAGAGTAAAGGCCACTCGGGGAATGGACAGAATGAGGGAAGACATTACGATGCACGGCACCACAATTAAACACGCAGTAGGTGGATTAGTGGCTTCTCTTTATGTGGTACCTGGAACAGCTCTGTCTGTCCATGGGCACAGAAGCTTGTAGCATTATTTCTTCAAATCTTGATGGCAGAAAGAAGAGGGCTCAGGCCTCAATCAGAAGAGCGTATCACCCTCAAGCCTGCCTTGAAATACCTACTTTAGCTAGTTGGTCATAACATTTCCATAACCACCCTAACAGTGGCATTGCCTGAGGACCAAGTTATCAGACATATTAGCTTGAGGGGAAGATTCCATACCCATTCCACAGCCCTTAAAGTAGGAGTGGATTGTGATGATGATCTAGGAACTGTAAATATGATCACTGATCTAATTGTATTGAAAAGGTTGTTGCTCATTTGACCCTCTGTCATTGTTGTGGCTGAGTGAGAAGTGACCACACTGGTTTAGTGATCTTGAACACAGTGTCTTTATTTCTTTCACGTGGAGTGTTAGGCAGCTGAATTGCTTTGTGAATGCAGATTTCCATGTCAGTCATCTTTGAATGCAAGCAGTCACCTGAATTCATGTCCTCCTACTAGAATCTGTACTTAACAGTTAACGGGAAGGGAGAAGTAACTAAAAATATGCCAAGATTATATACTGTTAATATACATTGATAAATTTTAATTTGAACTATTAAGGACTGTATACAATTAAGTAGTAGAATATCACACCTCCTCTTATACATGTTAGGAATGAATAACAGTAACTTATTTTGTAAGAAAAAGGCTTATGGCCTGACTACAGAGATGGCTCAGTGGTTAAGGGCACTGGTTGCTATTCTAGAGGACCAGTGCTCAGTTCCCAGCACCCACCTTGGTGGCTCTCAACTGCCTGTAACGCCAGGTCCAGTGGTTTTATATTCACCATGAGAGGAGGGCGTTGTTGTAAATACTGACCTTGCTCTTCTCTGCAGTATGTGTGGCCCTCGATGATGACTCCCACAGGGAGACTCACTGGCTTCTGGGGGAAGGTGTCCTTGTTCTTAGCAATAAAGAGAAGAAATGGCATCTTTTTAAAGTTAAGTCTTGATGTGTGGAGCAAGGTCTGGAACTGCCACAGCCACCATCAGATCCTGCAGAGATGGGGCTGAAGATGACATTGATATTTCCAGAGCAGAGAGATGAAAATCATGTGGCTATCAGGGCTGTTTAATTTAGCAGACCTGCAAGTGACTCTTTCTCTGGATTTCTGACTATGTATAACAGTAAGCTTCCTGTAGTGAATCGGTTGGGCTGGATCAATTTCATCTATTGGAATTCAAACTGAATAAAATTGCAACTATTCAAACTTCAAATTGCTGAAATTTAAACGGAATGACTCTCTGACTTTTAGAGGTTATCTTCACGTTTTAATATGATGTACTATTTTACTGGTAGTCAATACATTTTTTACAAAATCATCTCAAAGTGGTTTCGCAATGAAAGTATGGTTTTAATTTTTCAAGATTTTTCTTCAAACAAATTCTTGAGTTTACTTCTATTTTATTCCTTGATTATAACTTTCTCTGTGTGTTAAAGTGGATTAGAAAATATTTGTAAAAGTTAAAATTAATCATTTTAGGCCAATTATACATATTAGAATGAATGTCACTATTTCTAACAGCACTGTCAATAATAATAATAATAATAATAATAATAATAATAATAATAATGGAATAATGTATTAGTCACTTTTATGTTGCTGTGATAAAACCACCACGACAAGGGAACTTATAAAAGGAAGAGTTTATTTGAGCTTACGATTGACGGTTCCAGGGAATTAGAGTCCACTGTGGTGGGAGGCATGGTGGCTGGGGCTGGAGCAGAAAGCAGAAGTTCATATCTCACATCTCACAATGAGTACAGGAAGTCAAGAGAGAGAGAGAAACTGGAGACCGGCAAGGCTTGTTAAACTCACTAAGCCTGCCCCCAGTGACGTACTTTCTCCAGCATGGCCACACCTTCTAAGACCCAGAACAATGCCACCGACTGGAGACGAAATGTCTGAATACTTAAAGCCAATGGGGGACACTCATTCAAACCACCACAAATAACAATACTTATTATTCACTGAGATCATTAATTCTCTGTCTTAATAGTGGAGATGAAAAGGTAAAACTCACCTGCCATCTCTTCTATGTGCTTCCATAACACTCATTTTGCTTCTAGCTTAATAGCATCACCAGGCCTCCATGCTGCACAACTTGGAAGGATATCAGCACAATGGCCTTTCAATTATTGTGCACATCCAACTCAAATGGGAACTAAATGTACTTCAGGGGGACCATATACCTGGAGTTGTGTAACATGGTTGCCTTACTTATGGTTAAACCCCAGTCAATTCAGTTGTCTGCCTACCAGAGAGAAAATTACTCATAGACAAAAGCCATGTCAATTTTGTGTCCTCATCTATAACCCCCTCCCCGGCATATTAGTGGTGTTGTGTGCATGAATAGAAAGTTGCATTTGTCTCATAGAATACTTTCTGCAAATCAGTCATGTAATTCAGGTATTGTTCCAATTAATTTTTGCTGTTGCCCCCAAATGTAGTAACTTAAAGCAAGAGTTATCTAACTGTTCTGTGAATTTGTGGACTGGGAATTAAGACAGGATTCACTGGGATCATTCTTTGGTATCAGCCAATTTGGAAAGGCCAACATGGCTTTGTTTACAGGGTAGGGATTGGGTAGTGTTGCAGTATCTGTCCATAGGGCCTCTCCACATGGCTGTCCACATAGCAGGGTGGTCTTGGGTGGTCAGGTTTCTTAAACAGCAGCTCTTACAGTTTTAAGAGCATATGCTAAGAAGGCGAAGGGAGACTGCAAGATTGGTTGTCATGGTGGAATTAGCCAAGCCAGTAGCAAAGGAGACTGAGACTCAGTGGGAGCAGAGTCAGAGCCCATTTCTCAAGGGGATGAAAGCAAGTAATTCTCAACTATCTTTAATCTACCACAGATATTTGCAAATAACATCTATTTTCAAGAAGGAGTTTCAGTAAACAGATAACTAAATTCTGTTGGGAATGTTAATATTTTTTTCTGACTAAGCTTGGCTTTTCTTCAAGCCAAATGTCCCAAAGAATCTAGGCTGGAAGCTGTAGCTGAATTTCTGTAAAATTCAGAATACCATATGGAAAGAGATCCCAGCAAGCTCTGGGGCTAGCTTCACCATTAGCCATTTTCATTAGGAGCTCCTTGAAAAGTCACCTACATTCTTCGATATGTTTACTGCCTTTGCTCAAATGATGCTTGTGAGCATTTCATAAATATTTTCATTAGAATTCAAGAGAAAATGTCAAAGATAATCTCCCCACTTGTAATCATAGAGAATTTAAGATGCTGCCCTTTTGGAAATATTTGATCTTTGCTCATTTCCTGACTAAAGGTATCACAGCAACGATTTAAGGGCTCAAGTGCACTGGTCGTGGTGGCACATGCATGAAGGATATACCAAAGAGGCAGAGGCAGGAGGATCATGAGTTCGAGGCCAGCCTGGGCTGCACATTTAAAATAGGGGACTAGGGAGATGGCTTGGCTGTTGAGAGCACTGGCTGCTCTTGCAGAGGACCCAGATTCCAATCCCAACAATCATCTGTAACTCTAGCTCCAGGGGATCTGGCCCCTTCTGACTCCGTGGGCACTGCAGGATGTGGATGCACTTACACACATGCTGGCAATACACTCATACACATTAAAAAAAGACTCAAGTGTGGGTTTTGTTGCATACTTTCTTTTTTAAAAATGGTCTTTCTGGGAAAATTTTGTCTGGCTCCTGGAATACTTTAACTCACCTTAAAGTAGCTCAGTGGTGGTCTGTGAGTCCGGAGCTTATCTGTGTTTATTTTCTCTGCTTTCAGAGAGAATGTTGCTACTGTCAGCTCAGCTACTAAAGCCTGAACACAGTCAACACAGGACAGCTGTGCCCACTGCTTGCAGTGAAGTGTAATCTCTATGCCACCTGACACCTTCAAAGGCTCAGCTAAGAAATATTTATGGAGACCTTCTTGGAATACACCCACCCTCTCCTCTATCCTCTCACAGTTATTTCGTTATGTGTCTTAGAAGGCAGCATATTAGCATATTGAATCCTGAGTTTTGCCCATCACAAGAGACAATCTTATAAAGCTCCTTGCAACAAAATAAGAATAGTGACTACAGGACTCAGAGCTCTTACTATGGATTGCAAGCCAAAGATTTCTTTTTTGCTTCTGGCACAGGATTAGCTGTGCTCTTTTGACTGACTGGCTTAATTTTGCATTGTGGGCATCTTGAATCACGTAACAGTCAAAATTCACCCTCTGAGAGTTGGAAGAAGCAACAGTGTACAAAGCAGCCACACTTCAGGAAGTCATGGTTCCATCCATCTCTCCTTCCCCTATTTTTCTTCACCCCAAAGTGAAAAAAAAAATCAAACGTAGGTTATCTTGCTCTATTGTTTGATGAATATATGACTTGCTTTAAATAATTCTGAAAGCAAGAAGAGAGTGCAAATGAGTAAAATTGAAATGAATAGGTGCTGAAGACAAGAATGAAATTGGTGGCCTATTTTTTTATCCGCCTGAAGATGTTAGCTGTTTATGGATTTGACTTCAGAGCTCTTTATTCTTTTGAAAACAGAAAGAAACAAGAGTACTATGGGTAATTTTGGAGAGAGATAGCTTCTATCATGCAATTATGTGGGCGCTGACAGTTAGCAAAGAGGAAAGCAGGACAGGCTACTGCATCCCAGCCGCAAATCTTGCCATGATTGCTGGGCTTACAGAGGGCGTGCTGATTCTGCCGCCTGGGGCAATGGACTCCAGCCACTGGGACATGAAATGCCACAGAAATGGTGTCCCACAAGAAGTTATCTATGGTGAGAAGAGCCCTGCCACGAAGTACTTTGTACACACTGTATGTAATGTCCTGTGTATAGAAAGTAAATATAATGTTTTGAGCTTATATGAATATCTATTTATAATTTTACAGCATAATTAGATTGCTCAAGAGTTAAGAGCACTGATTGCCCCTGTAGAGGACCAGGGTTCAGTTCCCAGCACCCACATGGCAGCTAACGATTATCCACAACTCCAGTTCCAGGGGATCCAACACCATCTTCTGCCTTCTTCAGGCACTGCAGGACATGGGTGCATGTAGGCGATACAAACATACACATAAAATAAAAAATAACAAGATGTGTTGGTTAGTTTTCATCAGCTTGGCACAAACTAGAGACACCTGAGGAATTTCCTCCATCAGACTGGCCTGGGCCATGTGAGAGATCATCTTGATTGACGATTGATATGGGAGGGCCCGGCTCACTGTGGGCAGTAAGTACCATCCCCAGGCAGGTGGGCCCAGGCTGCATGAACCAGTGATCCTGTCAGTAAGCATTCCTCCATGGTTTCTGCTTCAGTTCCTGCCTGGGCTTCCCTCACCAATGGACTGTGACCTGGAAGTGTAAGCCAAATTAAGGAAATTCCCTTAAGTTGTTTTTTTAGGTCAGAGTGTTTCATCACAGCAGCAGAAAATGAGAAGTGAGTGAGTGGGCTAGGGGTGAGAAGGCAGGCTGTGGAGCTGGCTGGAGCTGCCTAGTAAATCCTGATCGCAGCCCCGCTCTGCCAACATTTTAGAGAGCAACTTAAATCTACTGGATGAAGAATGAATTTTAACTATTTTTCTTTCTTTTTTTTTTTAAAACTATTTTTCCAATAGCTGATTCAAATTGTTTCTGATTTCATAGCAACTTTATGGATCCCTAACCCACAAGAACAACATTCAGTTGAATGGATTTTTAGACAGCTCGCTATCAGTTTCTACCCTGTGTAAGCTAGTCCTCTCATCAACTGTCCTCCTTTGACAATTTCACTGTGATTTAATATCTCCAGGAAAAGTAAGAGAGTGAAGAGGTTCAGTAAGCATTCGTCCATCATCAGACTCTCAAAATGGCTAGGTTTAAAAAATCTTTAGGAAATCTGAGATATTTATTTACCTATTACAATCCATCATTGTAAGTACTCAGCATAGAGAATCTTTTCAGGGAGGGGGTGAATTTGGAACTGCATTCTTAGAAATTCTATACTCTGATCATCCCCAGATCATGGGCCACCCTGGATAACTTAGCAGCCAATGTAACTCCAAAGCCGTGAATAGAGGTGACGAGTTTAGAATCATTTACCCGAGGAATTAAGGGGTGGGCTTGGTGCTTAGATTAGTAATAGCACACTTGGTTATACAGTTTTTGCAGCAAGAAAATGGCATGCCTTAACCTTGAGAGGAAACAGTCTTGTAATTTTAGGAGTAGTCTTAATGTAATTGTTACCATCTGGGTCTTCCATTGATTTCTCCCCTCATTTCAAATACTGCTAGCAACAACATCCTTGACTCTGTTACTAAAGATGGCTTGCAGTAACAAATGGTGACCTCACAAGAGTGATTAATGACTTAATCAGAGAATGCAGGAAAGGCTTCCAAGCACCAGTTCAAGCCTTGAGTGTAATTAGCATATTCACTTTTCAGAAGCCAAGCAGTCACTTGTTACTAGCGTGTGCATGCTATAGCTCCGTAGTTCCTAGACCAAAACTTGTAAGCAATTATTTCATATACCCTTGTTTACTGCAGTGAGCTCTTAATGCTGAGCGTACTTTTCCTGTGAGGGGAAGACTGCCTCTATTGTGTGACTTCCCAGTCCATGCTTTTGATGTTGGATAGTTTGTCCTTAGTCTTCTTATCCCACTAGAGGAGATGGTTTGTTTCAAAGGAGATTATTCATGGACCAAATTGAAAACCCTGAATCTGCCAAGTAATAAAAGAGGTGGTTAAAACTCCAAATCATCCAGCCTAACTACTCACTGAAAGCCGATGGGTTGGTGTTACTTTGGTGACCACACTGTTGCGTTCTTCTTACAGAACTGCGTAATTGAAGAGGTGGGGTCTGGTTTGCATTTCATTTCAAATGGTTTTTACAGTCTTCAGAAAGCTGGGATCTGCTTCATGTTTAACATCTCTTTCCATAACAATTTAGGTTCATCCTTTTTTCCCTTAAGTCATTGGAAAACTTTAATGTTCCATGTTTTTCAGACATGCAATGGATGAAGCCCTTTAATATCCTTTTTTTTTAATGTTGAAACTCCTCCAATACAGACTCCAATTTCGGATTTATTATCTTTATAGTCAGACTTAATTCCTCTCTTAGTGTAGATTTTTTTTTCCTAGTAAGTGATAAATAATACTTCATCAGTGAGCATATGTGTGTCGACTCTATGCTTTGCTGAGTTGGAGGCTCCACCCGTTCCGCTTGGGAAGCATTTCTGAGCCATACCCATCTCTATTCTGAACTTGGCATGGAAAAAGCTTCTTTGCGTGAGGGTGAAGTTTGTGTCTCCATCTCCCTCCCCATGTCTTCCCAACTGACTTTAATACAAAGCACCAACTTCACAGAAAGGTCAGAGCTGTGCTAAGAGGGGCTTCAGCTTGTTCCTGAAGGAGGAATGTTTTCATACCTTCCTGAGTGAATGCATTTCTCAGCTTCACATAGTTTCATCTTCTTCCTAGTATCAGAGCCTACCACCACCATTCAAAGTGCTAATCTCTTTCCCTGAGTGCTATAAAAATAACTAATCGCTATTTATAAGAGTGTTTCAGTCCCAGGATAGTGACTAAGCTGCCTCTCAAATGTATTCAAATCGTGGTATACTTACTTTCCAAATACAATATTCGGAGGTTTTGTGAACTACCTGCTGCTGGGCTAATATGACTGTCTCTCTACAACAGATTTCAACATGAAATTAATGTGCTTTCAGTATTAGTCAAATGGTGGACAAGCCCACCAGGCATCCTGCCACTTCCTCCATTAGCAATATCCTTTGATATTTTGTGCTTTTATTCCTGGAAGAAGGGGAAATTCCTCCTCATAACTGTATTTTGAAATAAGACAAATACCCTTGACTAAATAAACAAATCTAGGTTCATTTTCATTAGCAGTTTCTGTCTCTTTAAATCCCTTTTGCTTAATTTTTAAACCTTGTTTTGGCTCATTTCTCAGTATCTTTTTTTTTTTCTCTGAAAACTTGTTAAAACCTCAAATTTTCTGGCTTTACATTTTGTGTGCCTTACTCGGCACTTAGCTAAATGTCTCTTTCATGTCTGAGCTAGAAAATGATTCTGGAATTCTCTTTACATTTCTAGGTTAATATTTTATCCAAGTTTTGGAAAATTCTTCTGGCCTCCCCTTAACGAGTAGATTGTTAACAGTTCTTGGCCAAAAAAAGGGAGTGGGTGAACAAAATTTGCTTGTGCATTTAAAAGCAAGACCTTTATCCTTCAGCTTTACAGAAAGATTAACTCAGTTGTTTCATATTGAAAAATGTCCCAGGCCAGGGCTTTTAGAAAGAAATCACTGTCCAGTTGTCTTGGCAAAGAGTGAGGATGTCCCCCCCTTCTCCCCCATATGAATTATACCGTGGACAAGGACACCTGCCTACAAGAAGAAACTGTGTCTGGACACTGTGTGCCTGAAGATACTATGTGATATCCAAGTACCTCAACACATATTCTTCTCCTTTTCTTTTTTGATAGTATTTTATAATGACAATATTTTCAGCCATTGTCGTTAATAATATTAGTTTGGTTTAATAGGAAAACTTTCACAGCCAGCAAGACTTGGGCTGCAACGCCAATCCCAGCCTTCTGTGGTCTTAGGCAAGTTACTTAAGTTCAAGCCTCAGGGTCCTTATCTGTACCACTAGGGATAACAATCTCATAATAATCATAACATATAAAGTACCTACTCTATTGCCAGAAACACCAGTCCAAAGCACTAGTTTTCCTATTTTAAATATTTTTATAAAATTGTAGCTGAATCTCATTTAGAGTGTTTTAAGATGGAAAAACAATCATTTAACAATAGAAAATCAAAATTTGTGAGCAAGAAAAACTTCAAGATTGCTGCTTTTAAGAGATTATTATTATTATTATTATTATTATTTTTGGTCTTTTCGAGACAGGGTCTCCCTGTAGCCCCAGCTGTCCTGGAGCTCACTCTGTAGACCAGGCTGGCCTTGAACTCACAAAGATCCGCCTGCCTCTGCCTCCCAAGAGCTAGGATTAAAGGCGTGCGCCACCACGCCTGGCTTCTTGTTGTTGTTTTTTTTTTTTACATTTTTTATTTTATTTTATTTTATGCTTATGAGTGTATTGTCCGCATGCATGTGAGTGCAATCCTGTCATGTGATGCCTGTGGAGTTCAATAGCAGGGGTTGGATCCCCTGAAACTGGAGTTATGGACAGTTGTCAGGTGCCATGTGGGTGCTGGGAATTGAACCTGGGTCCTCTGAAAGAGCAGCCAGTACTCTTCACCGCTGAGGCATCTCTCCAGCCACGAGATCCTTTGTTTTTATGAACAACAGAAATTTTCTTTTCTGTTTTCAGAGACTTGAGTTTATCAGAAAGACACAGTGCTCAGGGCTTTGTGAAAGTCTTCAAGGTAGAAAAACTAGCTCCCAGGGAAGACTTTGGAAGCTCTGCAAGATTTGTATCCACAGGTTGAAAATTCAAAAATATACTAAAAAAAACCTTCCGTCATCCTGTCTCCTTAATTTAGAGATGAGGCATTTGAAGCTGAGTTTATGACTTACCCTCATTACTAAGAGCTAAAACTGGTTTGCTTCCCAGTTGGATGCTTTTTCTATTATACCATAGAGAGTTATTTTGAGTCAACCAGAAAATCTGCAAGAACATCAAAATAGTGTTCCTTTTCTCTCCAACCTCAGTAATGACTGGTTAAGAATGTAGAGTGCTTTGGAGCAAACCCTCAAAGCAGCTGCAGGTCCTCAGTGTTCCAGAATAGATGCTTTAAATTCTCCAAATAAAAAGTCCCGATCACTTCTTTTCACGGCAAATACAAAAGCTTCCAGCACTCCTGTCATGCCAAGGCCACCGAGACCTCGAATATGGGACAGTCTCCTCTGAAACATCAGTACAGAGTGGACCAAACCCCAGGATGGAGAAAACACCTGGCCCTTGCTTTAATTCATCCTGCCTTTCATGGGCATGGGGTGAGCTGCAAATATCTCTCAACTGCCAGTTATTTTTGACTTATTTTCTTACACGTTCCATATTTAGTACAACAGCAAAACTTGAGGTGCCTAGCTTCAAAATAGATCCAGAATCTGACCACTGGTCAACACTACCACCACTGGTCACCACCTCCACCACTCCCCTCTGAACCATCTCTTTTCTGGAAGATCGAAGAAGCTTCTGCTATGGAAATGGTTTGGATGTGTCTTCAAAAGTCACAAGTGGAAAGCTTGATTGTCAATATAGGGTGTATGAGGTGGTGGCCCTTTAAGAGGTGAAGCCTAGTGGGAGGTGCTTAGTTCATTGGGGGCATGCCTCCAGAAGGGAATGTGAGACCCCAATCTCTCTGGCTTCCTGTTGTGAGATGGGTTCTCTTTCTCTACTAGAGCCCCAAACACAAAAGCTGTCCAATTTTGAGCTTTCAATCTGTTTTCTTCATGAAGAAAGTATATAAAGTTTATGGTTTATTTGTTATTTTGCTTTAGTACTACAAAACTGATAGCTCTTAATGAATTTTCCAGTGTCGACTTTCTTCTTTCTATACATATATAATCTCAGAACTTGCCAGCCAATCTTCCACAATGAATCTGTCGCTCCCTTTGCAACCATAATTTGTTCCCCAAAGTCCTCCTATTAAATGGAAAGCCATGATATGAAAAATCACTTACGTTAGCTCTTTTGAGATAAGTTCTCATGTAGCCCAGGCTAGTCTGGGTCTCCCTTGGCAGCTGAGGATGACCTTGAACTTTTCGGATCATTCTGCCTCTACCTCCTGAGTATTTGCACCATGTTGGGTTTTATGCAGTGCTGGGGTTGAACCCAGGGCATCGAGCATGTACTATAAGCACTCTACCAACTCAGATACAGTCCCAGCCTCCATTCTTGTCAGTTTTAATGGAAACATGATATATTTCATCCCAATCTAAGATACCAAAATAATGTTACAGCTAGAAAAATATTTCAAATGAACAATTTCCAATTGTCATTTTATTATATAAACACCATTAAATTAACAATAAAATAGTTTTGCATAAAATGTAATAAAATGAAGGTTTATGGGGCTCATCAAAAGAAGCAGAAAAGACTTGATAGTGGCATAAACAGGGGAAGGGTGTTGAAGACAGTGTTGTTTGTAAGATATAGTCTGCTTTCTGAATTAGTGTTTATTTTCTTTTCTGAGGTTTTCAATCATTGGCTAAGTGTGCTTTAACTTCTACTCAGACTTCACTTAAAATCTAAAATGTTTTGGGGCTGGAGAGAGGGCTCCTCAGTTAAGAACACTGGCTGCTCTGGCAGAGGATCCAGGTTCAGTTCCTAGCACCCACATGGTGGCTAACAACACCTATAACTCTAGTTCCAGGGAATGCAATGCCCTCTTCTCACCTCTGTGGGTACCAGGCAAACACGAGATCCACGTATCTGAACACATGGAGGGAGGCAAAACACTCATACATATAAAATAAAATAAATCTTAAAAACATTTTGCCATGCTAGTAGAGAGAGAGCTGGCTTATTTTTATTTATTTTTATTTATTTTTTTGGTCTTTTTGAGACAGGGTCTCCCTGTAGCCCCAGCCAGCCTAGAACTCACTCTGTAGACCAGGCTATCCTTGAATTCACAAAGATCCATCTGCTTCTGCCTCCCGAGTGCTAGGATTAAAGGAGTGTGCCACCACACCTGGTTGAGAGAGCCAGTTTAAGTCAAAACCACAGCTTCATTTAAGAACATTTGGGGGCTGGAGAGATGGCTTGGCAGTTAAGAGCACCGACTGCTTTTGCAGAGGAACCAGGTTCAATTCCCAGCACCCATGTGGTGGCTAAGAACCATCTTTAACTCCAGTTCCAGGGGAATCTGACACCCTCTTCTGACCTCCAAGGCATTACAACATGGGTGCATAAACCTACATGCAGACAGTACATTCATACGCATAAAAAAATTAATAAAATTTAAAAAAATTTAAAAAATTGAAAAGATGTAAAATCAGTGTGCAGAGAATACAAAATTACAAAGGATGTTACCTATTCATTATTGTTATTAAGCATAAAATACTTTTAGATTATCCAAAAGTGGCCCTCAGTTCAGTTTTTCTGACATTTGATGACTGAAGATTACTAAAAGCTGATGGAAAAATGTTTTTCTAAAAATCGCAGCGTCAAAATATCAATTCATGTGCTGATTAGCTTTATGTTTTAAAGTGTAAGGCTGGAGATGATAGATGATAGATAATAGATGACAGATAACGGATGATAGATAATAGATAGATGATATAGATGATAGATAGATAGATTGATAGATAGATGATAGATAGATATTTATGAATGGTAACTTTTCAGAGTTTGTATGGAAAGGCATTATTAATGCAGTCACTGTTATGGTGGGTAGTTCTGCTCACTGGTCTTTTGAAATGATCTCCCAATTCTTTGTGTGATAGTTCAGCACACGTTGGTTTGCATATAACCTCAGAACTACAGGGAGAACAATGTCTGCCTAACATGTTTCACAATCATTTAATACAACATGTGTTTTTAAAGTACTAATCCCATACCAGTTACCTTGATAAAACAGATTAAGTCAAAGAAGAAAAGGATTGTCCTCAGCCACAAGGGGTCCTCAGAGAGACGGGTAGGGGAGAGGAGGTGCTGATAGAACAAACACAATGACCGTATGACCCCAGTGTTTTGAGTAGTATAATGCAGTGTTGGGGGAGCAGAGAAGACAGAACCCCTCACTCTTGTGGGAGTGAGTAGAGGTGTCAAGCGACAACCCAGAAGAAATGTTTACAGTGAACCCCAGAATTAGATGCCTGAATATGGAAGGAGAGGAGGAAGCGGGGTTGTGGACCCTCCGTGCCTCCACAGCACAATGGACTCTTATCCCTCTGGAACCATAAGCCCAAATAAATTCTTTCTTCTATAAGTTGCCTTGGTCATGGTGTTCTATCACAGCAACAGATAAGTAACAGATACATTTTGGTTCACAATTTAGGAAGGTTCAGTCATCACTTGGGTAGGCACATTGGTTTTAGACCTCTGGTGATGGCGAAGTGTAAGGGAATACGTGGCTCAGAAAAATTGCTTATCTCTGTGCCAAATAAGAGAGAGCTGAGGCACTAATATCCTCCTCCCCGACCCCCCACCCCCCAGGACTCACACTAGGCTCCGCCTCTTAACAGTTCCAGCTTCCTGCCAGCATCGTGGGCTGGGGCCAAGCATTCTACATTTCCCCCTTGAGTTTGGAATACTGGTTTACATTGTTACTTAAAATAGTTCTAAAAGAAGACATAGCATAGCAACAACTAAAATCTGTTGCAGGTGATTTTTGTTTGGAGTTCAATATGCATAAAGAATACAGTCCAAAGATAAAAGATTCACAGGCAGGGAAGGGCAGCAGCTCTGTCTCTACTCTTTCAGTTTTATGTGCATCCATTCGTAATTTTTATCTCTTTCATTTCAACATCTTTTCATCTTTCATTTTAGCATTGTGAATATGAGGTTTTACACAATTGCTTATGGAAAAAAACTAAAACAGAAGTCCGTGGTGGAGGAACTATTTTATTTTTATTTTCAATGTCATTGACTGACTTTTTTGTAAAAATACAAAATCTAATGAAACAAAAAATGTAAGAAAACGACATGAAAACTGAAGTGGAAAGAGACATTTATTTAAAATACAAGCCACAGTTTTTATTATTAAATTTTACAGTTACAAAATTCCCAAAAATAAACAAACAGAAAAACCCAAAATTCCTTCCTCAAATTGCTGGCGAGTTTCTAAATGCTTACTTTATATTTCTGCACTCATCTCAGATTAGCGGTGAATGATTACTGGCTCATCTCCCATCTCAGAAGACCCTTTGAGTAGCACTGCCCTAGCAAAGTGGTTTGTATGGAGAAGGTATTTTTTCTGCCTGATCTCTTGCCCCAAATTCAGTTGATAGTAGGCCAATTCAATCAACTTCCCAGTTTTTTCCTTAATACTAGATAGAGCCATATGCAATCCTTATGTACAGATTGACCTGCCCCCAGCCCCTCTGGGACTTTCCTAGTGCCTTACCCATTCATTGTCCAGCCTCAGCCAGACCAAGGATAAGAACTAGTCTTGAGGGGATTGAGCAACAGGCAGATGCACATGACCCTTCTAATTTACAGGCAGATGGACTGACACTACCATCCTAATTTATAGGCAGTCTGGTCCTTCACTCCACAGAAGGCTTGCCTATCTTGAAAAACAAAGAGAGAACGGATCTATTTGAATTCTGCATGTGGAGTGGAAAGTAAGATATAGCTGTATATTGATGCCATGTTTGTGCTTGCCAAAAGAATACTCTAAAATTCTATCTGTCCATAGAAAATTGAGTGTAGATTAAGAACTTTTCTTTGTGTAGACTGACTGACTTCTCACTTGAGTTTTGTGGCAGACTATATGCGACATGGGTACTTTCCAAGATCTTTTTCCAAGAAAAAGAAAGGAATGCAGTTTCAATTTCTACCAGAAGAATCTGTCCATGTTGGCAGCGTGAGATTGGCATCACATTTTCCAAAGTGCATTTCAAAGAATTGCACTTTTTTTTTAACCCAATTTTCATCCTTTAATAAATGGTTTTTCAGAATAAGACATTTGGTGAGAAAACTATGGTAGACAAGTTAAAGCAGACCCGTTAATGGCTACTTCCTTAAATGAAGTTGACGACCCTTATTGTATATTGCAAACAGCTGGAGGGATTCTGAAAAAGACTGATGTCTGAGTCTCATCACTACACTGGGAACTGGTTGTTCTGATCGTGCTGGGCATGGATATTATATTTAAACATCACCTTATGACTCTACTGTTCATGAGATGGTTAGAAACCACTCTCCAAAGCTAAAGCAACAGTAATGAAAAAGCCAACATAATTTAGATCAAACTCTAGTTTCACCATGTCACATGGAAAGCAATACACAGGCTTAATGCCCCTTACTGTTGTCATGTACAATTTGAGACATAAATTACAATTTATTGAGCACTATTATAGAATAATGATGTAATTTCAATTTGCTCTCACATTCTATTTTTTTGTTCTCACATTCTTTTTTTATTATAAGTAATAAATAATGAATACAAGCATCCTTCATGTAAAACCAACTTGCAAGCAGCTATGCCCAAACTTATACAGCCCAAGGCCCCCATTGTCCAGCTGGAGGGGCTTGTATGTACAATCATGTTGATCAAATAAGAGTCCAGTCTATATTTCTGTCATTTCATAATTCACCCCAATCATAGCCCTTACATTCTACCATGCCCCCTCTTCTGCAGATTGTTCCCTAGGCTTTAGAAAGAGGGCACAAGTGGGCGAGAAGCAAAACAGTCTACTTTCTCTGGAGATGTCATTTTGGTCTCTGATCAGTTCAGGCTGTTTCCTTTCATGGGTTGACAGTTTATCCAGGAATAACCTTTCAATCCTACTAATGAAGCACAAGCAATTAGATATATAGGCATTTAAACAGTACTAATTATTATGGTAGGTTACGTTGGTATAGGCACAGATGTTTGGATGGTATGCTAATCTATGAACTATAGCTTTTCTGTAAAAGATGACAAGGTCTTACTGTGGCTTATAACACCTCCTAACCACTAGAGGACGTAAGCTTGTGGTATCAGCCATGAATTATTCCTCCAAGGAGAGAGCTAATAGCCAATTAGATTTGGGATATACAGATAATATGGCTGCCACTGCTGTACAGTATTTCCAGGCAGGTGAGGTATAGCTGATGCTGGCGGAGGAGTCTTGCTTGACTCAAGGAGACCAATATTTGCTTTATTTATTTAGTGGCCTTTGGTAACACTCTCTGGCATTCCAGAGACCAACTGTACATTTTCGAGTGTGGTCTTAATACATCTTTCCCATGCTTACACCAGGTCTTCGACAACAGGGCTGTTCTCACATTCTTAAAGCTAAGGTATTACTTATTTTATTTTAGCATTGTAGATACTAAGGTGTGAGCTTATGAATGCACTCAATTACAAAATGGTAGATCATTGAAAGGGTCACATTAAAAAGGCTGAGCACTTTTGTTTGAAGTTCTATATGCACTCCCCCCCCCAATACTTAGTACTCTAAAGTTAATGGCTGTGGTGGTTTGAATGAGAATATCGCCATAGGTTCTAAGTATTTGAACATTTAGTCAGGTTGTGGTACTGTTTGGGGACATCAAGGAACTTGTAGGAGGCCTGGCCACACTGGAGGAAGCCTGTCTCTTGGGGGGGGGGGTGAGAGTAGGTAGCTACTTCCCATTTCCTGTGTGGTCTCTGCTTCCTGTGCTTGCTTGAAGACGCCCAGTGCCAGTCACCATGACTGCCCTCCATGATGGACTCTTATCCCTCTGGAACCCTAAGCCCTATGAACCCTTCCTTCTGTAAGTAGCCTTAGTTATGCTGCTTTATTACAGCAACAGAAAAGTAACTAAAGTAACGAATACAATGCTTATCTCCACTGTTCGCTTTCTGTCCTGGTGAGAAGATATCTGAGGAAATCAAGAGGAAGGAAGAAAGGTTTCTTTTGACCAGTCACCATTACTAGGCAAACAAGTGAGAACAAGATAGCACCAGGTACCAGCACACTGCCGGGGAGGCAAAGCTTTGACAGAACACAGCTCGCATTCCTCATGAACTTGACCTTATTGCTGGTGTCTCTACACAAGCCACAATTACTACGCTACCTTTATTTGACAATAGCATATGTTTGGGCTACAATATGATGTTGAGATGTGTTTATACAGCACAGAATTGATGACCTCAATTTCTATGTGGACTCTGACCAGTCAAACTGACAGACTAGTGGGTAGAGCAGAATGCTGGGCCCTGGAGTGTAACCATGGGGACTCTGGGTTGGGAAGAGAGTACAAAGTTCCACCTGAGCCTAGAGGGACAACTTCTAGTCATCTTATTCCATGCCATGGTTAATAATAATGGGTAGGATCTTTCAAAATTGCTACAACTGTGGACTTTAAGTGCTCTTCTTACAAAGGTGACAACAGTAGATGATGGATATGTCACAAGTATTTTATGATGTAAATCCTCATAGGTATTTGAAAATGTTTTGAATTAATCGAGCAGTGCTTAGAGTTAACTAGGCTACCGGCACAGAGATAAAAACCCCAGCCATCTCCTATACACTGTCCACCTAGAACAGAAATACAATCACAAACTCACAGAGTTTGTGGGTGGGGCCACAAGTTTGTGGACAGCACATAAAACTACTTCCCTAAACCTGTAGAGATATTTATGGAGTCACACCAGATTAACCCAGTTGTTATACAAAGAAAAGCTTCTATAATTTGTAAGTTTGAGCGAAGCAGAGGACATAAAGATTTCAGTAAATTCTGTCATCACTAACAAAATCAAAGGTGAATCACACAAGTGGTTAGCATGTGATCCAGCAGGAGTTGAATCTCTGATGCCCAAATGGTTAGTCATTCCTTTAATAAATCAGCCTCAGTCATCCAGATGTGGACAGGAGGGTTAGCTTTCAGATTTCAGCCTTATCTTACTACTGATAGTCATCAGACAGATAAGAGAGAATTGATTCAGAAGAAAAATTTAGAAAAGAAAGCCACAAAGGCAATGTTCTTTTTACAAAAAAAAATCTTATTTTGTATTTTTATAAGATCAAATGGAATTGTCCTGAAAATTTCTCTATCAATTTTAACAGATTATGTATGTAACACCCAAATTATTTCAATTTTATAAATATGCACATTTTTATTTTTGTATTTTTTGTTCATGTTTCCATTATAAATTTGTGTCCAAAACTGGATTGTTTTGTGTAGATTTTTAAATCTATCTTTTATTTTCAGGGTTTACCCTTTGAATTACTATATGTTGTACCATAAGACATTTAGTTTAAAAACACATATTCCTGCGTTGGTGTTCTATAGTAAGTTACCTGGCTCATTATTCTATGGTATCCAGGCAATACAATTAAGTGATTTGTTCAAACCAATGGCTCGAATTAGTGCCTTAATTTCTTTTCCCAAAAAGAATGGCCTTATGCACTTTCACCAAAAAGATTTCAAATTTTTGCATATACTCGCCAAGAAACTAAGTATCTCAGGCTTCCTGCAAAACAGACAGCAATCATATTTTAAAAGCAGAGATGTATCACTCTGTGTCTTGAAGTTTCTAAGTATTTCTAATGAAAGATGCCTGACAGTATGACAAATGAAACTAATTAGATGTTTGCTTCCTGCCACAAACACACAAATGAGTGGACAAAAAAAGAGTGTTTAAACTCAATGCATTTTTTTTTGTTGTTGTTGTCTTTTCGAGACAGGGTCTCCCTGTAGCCCCAGCTGTCCTGGAACTCACTCTGTAGACCAGGCTGGCCTTGAACTCACAAAGATCCACCTGCCTCTGCCTCCCAAGTGCTAGGATTAAAGGCGTGTGCCACCACGCCCGGCTCTCAATGCATTTTAATAGCAGAGATGAGCTCAAAAGCAAGTAAGATGGAAGCTAAGCCAGCAGAACAAGGGTCCTTCCCATAAGGACCCAGCTTGCTTTCGCCCCTTCCAGGAGACCTCTAGGTCTTGGCTCCCAGAGTTCTAATGTTCTTGAGGACAAAGGAGGTGACTCTCTGAGGACCATGTGGAAGAGCCCAGCCTTTCTGATCCATCTTGCTCCTAAGAGCCAAATAGGAAATGTGCTGTGGAACAGGGTTAGCTTGTTTAGAATTTTTTTTTTTTTTGAGCCAGTTGTGTTGGTGCATGACTTTAATCCCAGTGCTCAGGAGGCAGAGGCAGGTGGATCTCTTTGAGTTCTAAACAGACATGACACTTATCAGCCTCCTTAAAAAATTTCTCTTCCTATTCCTTCTCCTAGTTTCCTTCTTCTCTTCCTCTTCCTTTCTCCTCCTCTTCCTCCTCTTCTTCCCTTTCCTCATCCTCCTCTTTAAAACATTTTTATTTTTTTATTTTGTATTTTTTTTCTTTTCAAGACAGGGTCTCCCTGTAGCCCTAGCTGTCCTGGAACTTGCTCTGTAGATAAGGCTGGCCTTGAACTCAAAGATCCGCCTGCCTCTGCCTCCCAAGTGCTAGGATTAAAGGTGTGCACCACCACGCCTGGGTTATTTGTTATTTTTTAGTTATGCACCTATGTTGTGCAATGCCCATAGAGGTCTGAAGGGTCTGTTGGATCTGCTGGAACTGTAGTTATGGATGATTATTTGCCATTATATGAGTGCTGAGACTAGAACCCTGGTCTTCTGCAAGAGCAGCCAATGCTTTTAACCGCTGAGCCAGCTCTCCAGCCTCTTTCCACAATTATTTTCTAACATAGCTGACAAAGGTAAGTGAACAGCAAACTAAAACAGTGAAATTTTCCAAATACTCCCTGAAATCTTAGCTAAATCAGAAACTGCATTCCATTGTACCATGGCATCTGTCCTGTGGCAGACTTCATAGTTTCTCCTTTAAAACACACTTAAGCTTGAAGGAACCATTGCAATTGCAAAGACTTCCAGTGCAGAGAAACCCTATTCTGAGAAAGTCTGGAGATGGATACTTATACTGGTTTGGGTACTGGAATCACCCTAAATACAGTTTTGACACAATTTGTTTTATAAAAAGCGGGCAGTAAGCCATGACTGTATTACTTATGGAGCTCTGAATTATTTATTTGATCAAGACTATATAGGAAAAACCATCTGTAAAACTATACCTTCAGTCATCAAGCATGTGTAAATAGTAAGAAGATTATTTGTTCTTTTATGCATCTTTCGGTGAGCTGCTAAGATCAGAATGTGATGACATCATTAAATGCTTAACAAAGGGGGTAGGGGGAGAAGCTAATCTCTGGAGGTAGATCCTGGAAAAGTCCTAGGCTAGTCTGGAAGTGGATGTAAACATGGAGGGATCATCCTGTTTCACCTCCATTCCTGACCCCTAGCCTCATCAGGATTTATCCTGAAGTCGATGATGGGAATGTTGATCCCCAAGTGTACCATAAATGCTAAATAAATCCATCTATCAGACAGATTGAAATGCGGCAACGCAGTTTACAGGGTTTAACTCTAGAGCAATATACAGTCACTGGAAAGTTAAAGTAATCATAGAATAGAACAGTGATTTCTAATTCACAGTCACAAAAGAAGTACTTTCCTGCCCTTTTTTTTTCATATTGAAATAACTCAGGAACTCTCAATTGCTTGAAAGTTTTTAAACTCACACACCTTTACTCACTTACCCTTACTTTGAGAAAAAAATGTAATAGATAAGCTGCATAGATAAGCTCTGACTTACAAGTGTATTATTTACCTTTCTGTTGCTGTGATAAAATACTGTGACCAAAAGAACTTATGAAAGGAAGTTTATTTGAGCTGGCAATTCCAGAGGAATCAGAGTCCACAATGGCAGGGGAGGCATGGTGGCGAGAGGCGGCCAGGAGATCTCACATGTTCAAGCAGGCACAGGAAGCACAGAGAGGCTGGAAGTCTGGCAAGACTGAAGAACTCTCTAAGCCCGCCCCCCAGTGACGTCCTTCCTCCAGCAAGGCTACGCCTTCCAAGGTCTCCCAAAACAATGCCAGGAACTGGGGAAAAACGTCCAAAATACTTGGAGCCTGTGGGGGCATTCTCATGCAAAGCACTCTCCACATTTATCTGGTACTTCGGTCCCAGCTGCGTGCTGGGTAAGGATGGCTTGCTATCCATTCACCCCCAGAGCTTGCTCCATCTTCCCATTGATACCTCCTAGAATACTGCATATTGGTTTACATGAAGTATCGGTGTTGCTAGCCTGTGGGGCAATTTGGGAGACAACAGAACCTTTGGGATGTGGGGCCCAGAGGGAGTTGAATCGTTGGGAACGTGCTCTTGAAGATGGTACTGGGACTGCCCCCGTTCTGTTTTGCTTCCAAGGTGCCAGGAAAAGAACTGGAGTCTTGTACTGAGCCTTTTCCCAGTTATGTACTGTCCTGCCACAACACACACAAGGGTTAGGTGGCCATGGGCTAAAGTTTTAGTAACAGTGAGCGCAAATAAACTTTCACTTTTGTTAAGTTGCTTTGTCTCGTATTTTTATAGCTGCAGTTAGCTGCCTAATCCTGCATTGGTCTGTACTGAGTGTCAAAGGATGCAGAGTTTGTTACACTTATAGTCATCTCACATCTCACATATTCCTCTGGAGCGGATCCTGGATGAGACATGGAAGTTCGAGTAAAAGTTAAGAGATGTGGGGCTGGCAAGATGGCAAGATGGCTTCATGGGTAAAAGATCTTGTGACCTAGTCTTATGACATGGTTTGATCCCTGGGACCCACGTGGTCGAAGGAGAGAACCAACTTCCTGAGGTGACCTCTGACCTCCATATGCACACCACATACATACAAATAAATGAATAAATGTAATGGAACGTTTTTTAAAGTTCAGAGACTTCCGTTTCTGGTCCGTTTCGTTGATAACTAGTTCTGCCTCCTTGGACGTCATCTCTCTGGGTCTTGGAACTTCTCACTGGCAAAAAAATTTGATCTGTATCTTCAGAGAATCATTTTTACTAAAATTGTTTTAATTTTAATTTACCCATGGTTATTGTTTAGGTATATGTTTTGCCTGCACCACATACATGCAATGGCGGTTGGATCCCCTTGTTAGCCACCATGTGGGTCCTGGGAACCAAACCTGGGTCCTCTCAAGAGCAGCCAGTGCTCTGAACTGCTGAACTGTCCCTCCAGCCCCAAAGCATTGTTTTTAGGTCTGAAGGGGGCGCTCGGGCGCTCTGAAAGCTAAAGACAACAGAGATGGAAATGGCGCTTGTTGTGTGTATTGGGAGGCAGGAAATACCTGGTCATTGAATGAGGCGAAGGGACACAGCTGAAAGCTGAGGGCAAAGTGGAGTGTTGGAGAATTAAGCTTCCTTACTGTTCCCTACAGAATTTCCTTTGCCGAAGAAGTAAAACAAAAGCCAGCGTTGGTGTGGCCTGTGTGAAAACAAACAATGTAACCAGTGCTCACTTTCCTTTTCTAGCACAGCTCTGGAGTTACAGGCTAGTGGTGGTTAGATTCCCTTTTCTTGGTTACGTTCGCCATCTTGAACACCAATTCCTCTGCCTCTGTCCTGTGGCTCTGCACCCTGAGAGGCTCTGCAGCACACTTCTCTGATTTTCATCTCGACTTTTCCAGGTGCTCTTTACAAACTGTTTCTCTTATTATTTTTATTGCTTGTCATTAGGCCACACTCAGTGTCCTGTTTTTCCCCCTTGTTCAGCCAGCCATTTCCTAAACATGGTTAATTTTCTAGAACGATTTTCAACTGCCAATATTCTCATATAAGAATATTTTATTTAGTGATGACATAAAGAATAACGTATAAACAATGATATGTGTTAAGCACTTTTCTATACAGTTTACACACATGAGTTCACTTAATCCTCCTAAGATAGCACAATCTGGGTATTACTGTTTTATCCATTTAATACATAAGGAAATGAAAACCCAGGGATTATAAATAATGCTGTTCAAAATTACGTAGCTAGAGGCCCAATTCAAACCTAACATTTCACTTTAAAATGTATGCTCTTAGCATTAGAGCAGAATACTTCAAAAACATTTGAAAACTGACACTGTTACATCTCAAAAACACTACATATTCCCTCCAAACAAGTAGTGTAGAGGACATAATTCCATGAAAAAGGCTATATGCCAGTAAAAAAAATACAGGTAATAAGGCAACAAAATTATAGTAAGAAGCATGAATATGACAGATGAAACTCCATTTATGTCGTTAATGTCTTTGGAATTTAAATGGAGGCTGTGAGTTCTTTTGAAAATAAACAATGGAATGGACAATTTCCTTTCATATAAATTAATGAGTTTGGCCATGTTTTTTAATGACTATTGAAAATAGAAAGTATGACACATTGTATATACATTTTTCTTTCCTCTAATTACTAGCTTGCAAAGGAAAAGTGTTGAATAGGTAATTCGAAATTTCATAGAATTGAAATTGATTCTGGAAAGCAATTTCATACAGTTATGATTAACTTTTCATTTGTGTGTGTGTGTGTCTGTGTGTGTGTGCGTGTGTGTGTGTGTGTGTGTGTGTGTGTATTCTTATGCTCCAGCGAGAGGATACCTATCATTTGCCCACTACAGTTTCTGTTCAATGGCAATAAGTGGTGCCAGAACATATGAAAGGCCAAGTACATATAGAACAATAATAATAGTGGGCTGGCAAAATGGCTCAGCAGGTAGAAGTGCTTGCTCTGATCTTAATGCATGCACCCTGGGCTGTGCGTGCGTGTGCACGCACACACACACACACATGCACACACACAAAAAACATATATATGCAATAAATAAATGATAATAATAAAATTATAATAATAAATACAATATGTCATTAATGTCTTGGGAATTTAAACAGAGGCTGTGAGTTCTTTTGAAAATAAACAATGGAATGGACAATTTCATCTGAATTAATGAGTTTGGATATGTTTTTTAATGACTGTTGGAAACAGAAAGTATGGCACATTGTATATACATTTTTCTATCCTCTAATTACTAGCTTGCAGAGGAAAAGTGTTGAATAGGTAATTCAAAATTTCATAGAACTGAAATTGTAATAGTAACAGCTTTTATGCCCTCTGACCTGGAAATTGGACAGATATCTTCCTAAAATCATATTTTATAAATTGCAAAATCACCTAAGCAGACTCCAGCAAAGGTATTAAAGGTAAGAACAATTATCAATCTTTAGAGCATAACAATAATCATGGTGTAAATTAGATTCTTTAGATTGAGAATAAATTATCACTCAATTTTATTTTATTTTATTTATTTTTTAATTTTTTATGTATTTCTGTATGTGTATGAATGTACTGTCTGCATGCAGGTCTGTGCACCCGTATCACTCAATTTTATATAACAGCTTAGAAGCAAAGTGCCCTAAGTTCAAGTTGTGACAGGGTGTGCAACCCTATCTTCCTCCTCATAGATAAATGAGGGTGTAATGACTGGTAGGAACCAGTTTTTTTTTTTTTTTTCCCCAGCTTCCTTCCTCTAAGAGACTTTACAGCAGGGGACCAATATGTACTAGTCTTTTCTTCTTTGTATTCCTTATTCTTACTGTTTGACCTCAGGAAACCTTCCATACTCCCACTAAAGTACAGTCAGACCAAAGTCCAATAATTCTGCAGGACATGGCTGGGAAGCAGGATTGCTCTAAGAAACTCTCCCAGAAAGCATTTTCACCATGGTAAGTTTGTATAATTTTGTTTTATATTTCTAGAAATTTAATATAAATTAAGAATATTTCTGAAGTCTAGAGTTTCCTGAGCTGTGTGATTCAGACAAACGCAGATTTGTCTAGTTGAAATGTGAAGACATGATGACTTTCAGAGAACTCAGTGATGTTTAAATGTGCCCACCAGGGATTAGGATTTATATATAGGATAGGAAACAAGGGCCAAGGAGAGAACTGTTGTGGTTTGCTGAATGCTGTGGAAAGTGGGCATTTATGCTGTGTGTATCTGTACCTGCGAGTAGTCCTGCAGCCTGCAGTGTCCCAAGCTGAATCAGGCAGTGTCCTACGTAAGAGTAAGAAGTCACATTAAGGCATTATCTTGCAATATGTGGGTTTTGATCCTCAACAACAAAGAATACTGACTAAATTACTTCCTCTGCCACAAGGTAGCCTTTCATTTTAATAGTTTTGAAGCATTTCCATTTGACCACTACAGTCAGGCTCAATGGAAGATATATCAACATAGGATTGGACCCCAGGGCAGAGACATCTCTATTTTCAAGGCTGGATTGTAATACTGCCTAATTTTAAATGGATTTTACTTATTGGGTATGGAATGTACATCTGACAGTGAGCACTGAGTAATTTAATAAGATGTCTCTCCATTGTCCAAAAACTATTACTCCAGAAAAATTTCCCATGGATCTGTATGCAATCAGACTTCTTTAATTCCACTCTTTCTTTTTCTTAGGAGATTAAAGACATTGCAATAAGTAACTGGACATCTTGGAGTGGAAGGGCTTGCTTTCATCGTTTCAGGCTTTAATAGACTTGATGCTTTGTAAAATGGAGCTTATAATTTAAAAATATTTAATTGAATTTCCAAAGATGCAAAATTTCAGTTTTTTATCACCATTTCACTCCAAGTTTCTGCTTACAAGACCAGTTTTTAATCTATGACATTTTCAAAAGGTGATGATTCCAAAAAGAGAAGACTTAAAGAATTGGGTAGAAATTAAAACTAGGCCCCTCACTCAGCTTTATAAGACTGTTTAAGTGGCTATAAATCTTTTCATCCTAGAGTTGGGTACGGTGGCTCACGCCTTTAATCCCAGCACTCTGGAGGCAGAGGCAGGTAGATCTCTGTGAGTTCAAAGCCAGCCTGGTCTACAAAGTAAGTTCCAGGATAGCTGGAGCTATAGGGAGACCCTGCCTCAAAAAGACAATAAATAAATAAATAAATAAATAAATAAATAAATAAATAAATATTTTCAGCCTGATTTTTAGGAAAGTCATATTTGTGCTTAGGGTTCTGATGTCTTTTTCTCATTGTATGGGATGGTTCATCTTCACCGTCAACTTAACTGCATTTGTTATCACCTAGGAGACAGTCCACCTCTCCCCATGTCTGTGAGGGAACTTTCCAGAGATGTTTATGGCAGGCAGTGCCACCCCATAGGTGGGAGAGTCTGAGTGAATAAAAAAGAAGTGATTTGAGCACCAACATTCATATCTCTGTGCCTCTGGCATAAGTATGAAACATGACCAACTGCCTCACGGCCCTGCTGCCAGCCTCCGCCATGATGGACCCACTCGAAACTGGAGAGTTCAAAATCCCCTTCCTTCTTTAAGATGCTTTAGGCATAGCAATAATAAAAGTAAGCAATACAGTACTTTTTATAGATTTCATTTGTTTGTTTTGTTAGTTTTGAGACCGGATCTCTCTGCGTAGCCCTGACTAGCCTGGCCTTCACAGTGTAGAGCAGGCTGGTTTGGCCTTAAAGGTGAGCCACCACCATTGCCTGGCTAATATATACATTTTTTGAAGTAGCTTTAAGTAGTTCTTCCAGAACTTGGAGCATTCTGTTAGACTTCCTGCATAATTGGGGTCCTGCCTATTAATGAGAGATTTTTTTGAGATAGTGCCAACATTTTATAAAAATGAAAGCTTGAAAGTAAAGGAAATAAAGACAAATTATGTAATTAAACGTGTGGAGATGCCAAAGCCATTGCAGTCCTGACTGGGGCATTTAGAACACACTTTCCAAGCTGTTTCAGACTCTACATACTGCTGACCAATTAATGCTGATCTTTTGTTGCTGTTGTTAATGGAGTTGATCCGAAAGGTTGAATGGAAGTGACCTAGCACAGTGAGCACAGACATTTAGGTAAGGACACATCTGGGCATGAGAAGCTAAGAATGCTGGCGCATTGTAATTCGTATTCAATTATGCATTTTATAAATATGAACACTTCCTTTACATAAGCAATAGCTGAAGCTCTTTGGAGCTCCTGCCTTCTCTTCTAGCTTGCCTTCTGTTACTGTGGTAAACACCACAAGCTAAAGCAACTTGAGCAGAAAAGGGTGTATTGTATTTTACAACTCCCAGGCCACAATCCATCAATGAGAGAAGCCAAGGTGGGACCTCAAGGTAGGAAGCTGGAAGCAGGAACTGAAGCAGAAACTGAGAAGAAACACTGCTCACTGCCCCCTTCTCCTGCACCTTCCTCATGCAGCCCATGTCCAAGCGGCACCACCCACAGCTTGTAGGTCCCTCCTACAACAAGAAATGCTCCACAGGCCAGTCCAATGGAGGAAACTCCTCAGCTGAGGTCCCCTCTTCCAGGGGTGTAAAATTGACAAGGGAAGTTAACTATGATGCCTTCTTTATTGTTTTTAATCTCTCTCCTGTCTTCATTCCCCTATGTCTGTCAGATTATAGTCACAGTGCCAGAGGTGTCAGTTCATGGTTGGTTGGGGTCACTGTTTTTGAGTCTGTGGTGAGGCTGAATATTATGGTGGGGAGCATGTGGTAGGGGACAATGTTCACCTCCAGCATGCAGGAAGGGATGGGAGTGGGAAGGAAAGGAGGGGGCGGAGGAGGACGCTTTAGAATGTACAATTTGAGGAGTTTGGGTAATGAAAACTATGAAACCAAAATAAGAACCACACACCATATCTCTAGTAGTTTCCTGTGTCCTTTGGGTGCTCTGTTTAAGAACCACACATCATATCTCTAGTAGTTTCCTGTGTCCTTTGGGTGCTCTATTTAACACTCCATCCACCCCAGACCAACCAACGATATCTTTATTTCTATACACATAATGTTTCTAGCTGATTTGGGGGAATTTTCTACTTGTCAAAGATTTTTAAGTCACTTGATTATAATAATATAATCTCTTCATATTATTTGGGTTGAAGTTTGTTGTACTTCTTGGAGCTGTAGATTTGGTATTTTATTAATTTGGAGTAGCTATTTTTTGTATCGATATGCAAAGTAATTGATTTCATTATGGCATTTGCATAGCTACGTGTCATTTTACTCTGCTGATCTCCCGCAAAATAGTCTCCCTTCTGGTGTATGCATTCGATTTTGCCCTCTTCCCCCTCCTCCCTTTCCTTAAGGTCTTTTCTCTCCTCTCCTGGCCCTCTTTCTTTCTAAAATGTTTTAATTTTATTTTTAATTGGGCATGTGCATGTGTGTCTATGTGTGGGTGTGTGCACGTGAATGCAGGAGCCCTGGGAATCCTGAAGAGGGCATTGGCTTTCCTGCAGCCGGAGTTATAGGAAGTTGTGGCCTCCTGACCAGGAACCAAATTTGTAGCCTCTTTAACAACTACCAGAGAAGGATGCAAACCATCTCTCCAGCCTGGTCCTCTTTCTACTTTCCTCTCTCCAGCTCTCTCTCTCTCTCTCTATCTATCATCTATCTATCTATCTATCTATCTATCTATCTATCTGTCTGTCTGTCTGTCTGTCTGTCTGTCTGTCTGTCTATCTATCTATCTATCTATCTATCTATCTATGTATCTATCTATCTATCTGTCTATCTATCATCTATCATCTATCATCTATCATATATCTCGATCATACACAAATACACACATACTCATAATTTAAGTCTACAGTCTTCATGTAAGAAAAAATATGTAATGAGAGAAAAATATATGTCTTTGAGTTTGGCTTATTTCACTTAATGTGATCTCCAGTTGGATCCATTTCCCCAGAAGTGTCTTAATTTATTTTTCTGTACAGCTGAATAAAATTCTATGTGCATATACTGTAATACTCTCAGAAAAAATGTCATGCAGTTTGGGGTAGAATCAAGAGTTCTCTATTAGCCAGTGGTTGAGAGGAGGCTAATGCCCCCCCCCCAAAGCTCTTGATTCCAAAGGAGAAGCGAAGTAGGATTTATAAAGTTTAAAACCATAATTATGTCATGCTGGGGCCAAAGCCAATACCATATTTACATCAGACCAGGGGCAGATCACTTAACAAAGGTTTTCAGTTAACAAAAAGTTTTGGTTAGGAAAAACAAGTTTCTTAGAATTGCAGAAGTAATGGGTTCCATGGAAATGTAGGTATTTCTGGCTAAGAGGACCTGCTACCAGGCGACTTGGAAGTTTCCCAGTATTGTAGAAAGAATGTATCCCCTGAGACTGTAGGTACAGCCTTCCTGGGACCAGTTCTGCCTGGCTGATTGCATTAGAGCAAGGGGTAGCAGCCAGGCAGAAATACAGGGTGAAGCAAACATCAGCTAGAATAAAATGGAGTCAACCTCGCCATTTCAATGGCATATACTCTTTAACCATTCATCTGTTGATGGACATCTAGTCTAGTTCTATTTCTTAGCTACTGTAGATAGCTATTAATGTGGTTCTGCAAGTATCTCTGTATCATGTTGACTTAGAGTCTCTGCATACATACCCCAAGAGCACTATAGTTGGATCATATGGTAGTTCTATTTTCAGGGTTTGGGGGGGGGACCTCCACACTGATTTCCACAGTGACTGCAGTTTATTATTTTTTCATGAGTTCATCTTTTCCCCCCTGGTCTCACCAGTATTTGTTTGTTTTCTTGGTGATAGCCAGTCTGACTGACAAGATGAATCTTAAAACAGTGTTAATTTTCATTTCCCTGATGACTGAGATGTTGACCACATTTTCATCTGTTTACTGGCTATTTGTGTTTCTTATTATGAAAGCTATCAATTTAGTTCATTGTCCACTTACTCATTGGATGGGCTTTTTTTTTCATTTTGTAGCTATTTATATACTCTTCATATTAACCTCCTGTCTCATCTATACTTGCCCAGCAGTTTCCCGCTCTGTAGGCTGTATCTTCATTCTAACAATGCTTTCCTTTGCTGTGCAGATGCTATTTAATTTAATGCAGTCACATTTGTTCATTCTATGATTACTTCCTATGCTACTGATGTCTTTCTTCATAAAGTCCTTGTCTAATCTTTGTTTTCCCCAAGAAGTTTCAAAGTTTCAGGTCTCTCATTACAGTTTTTACATGCTTATGTTTTCTTCTAGCCCTAAGCACATAGCAAACAATTATAATATTTGTTTTAACATTGTTTTGTTATTATCATCTAGATAATAATTTCTGGACTTGCTTCTATTGATTTAAGTTCCTCTTTATTATATACCATATTTTTCTATGTTGGCCTACTAAATAATTTTTAGTGACATAGTCGTGTGGATTTTTAAAATATTTTAGTTTTTTTTTTTTTTTGTCTTTTTGAGACAGGGTCTCCCTGTAGCCCCAGCTGTCCTGGAACTCACTCTGTGTAGACCAGGCTGGCTTTGAACTCACAAAGATCCACCTGCCTCTGCCTCCCAAGTGCTAGGATTAAAAGCGTGCGCCACCACGCCCGGCTTAGTATTTTTTATTTAATGTGTATTAGTGTATTGCTTGCATGTAGGGGGGTGCACCTGTCTTGTGCAATGCCTACAGAGGTCAGAAGAGGGCATCAGATCCCCTGGAACTGGAGTTACAGATGGCTGTCAGCTGCCACGTGGGTGCTGGGAATCGAACCCAGGTCCTCTCCGGGAGCAGTCGGTGTTCTTAACTGCTGAGTTATCTCTCCAGCACCAGTGGTGTAGATTTGAACTTGTTATAACCTGGATATGTTTGTAGTTTTATAATCATTATCAGAATTTGTTATGGGACTCAGTTATTTACTTGGAAACAAGCTTAATCTTTTGAATATTTCCTATCATGCACTGTATCATAAATATCTATCCAAGTCATATATCTATTTAGTATTAGATTATCTATCTCTTCTTTTATGATGTTAGTATAGTCATACATATATGCACACTCTTATGTATATATATATATATATATATATATATATATA
>VZQC01003231.1:617487-661244 GCA_009823505.1 Rhizomys pruinosus | reverse complement strand
AAAAAAAAAAAAAAAAAAAAAAAAAAAAAAAGAGGTTCACATCTGTCTATCCTGGAATTTCTTCATTCATAGGACAATCATGACATCTACCTGGCTTACTGCTGAGACTGATGGGTTCTGGGTGTAGAAAAGTAGAGATGAGCTTTCCCTGTGACATGTATTTACCTGGAGTAGACCACATAGCTATCACAGAAAGGAAAAAAAAAAACATCCCTGGAGATCACTCACCAAAACCATCATAAAATAAATTATCTGTCTTCCTTGTTATTAAAAACATACTTTTGAAGAATGCTTATTCAGAAATGAAAATACCTAGAGGAATACTTTCTTAGAAATATGAATCATCCATTACTTTGACTTTTCATTTAAGAAAGGAAATGAATCTTCCTGTCTAAATGCATCCAATGGGAGCATGTTATATTGGCTATTTATATTTCAAAGGGGAAAGATTAATTAAATGTCTTCAATTTAATCATCCAATATTAGATAGCTTCCATTTCTTTGCCTAAATTATTTACAAATATCCACTGTATGTACAGTATAGTCATTGGAGATTCAACCCTTTATTTTACCTAACCTACAACCTAGATAGCATTAATTCATTTACCCGCTCATAATTATCTGCCAGCTATGAGCCCAGCACTGGGATAGAAAATGTACCACACTAGATAGTTTTTTACACAAAGGAATTTATCGTGTGAGTAAATAAGCAATTTTATTCATCATACTGAATACCAGCAAAACCTTTCAACAGAAGGGTCTATCTTGTTATCTTCTGCTGCCCAAAGGCGGAGACATCTGAGTTGAAAATTTGTATGAAGTTTTAAAATGCTACATATTAGTATTTACTAAAGCCAGTGAAGTCACTCTGTGACATGACCATCTTTTCCAAATGAATGCTACTGAGCATTAACTGTGATTGTGTTTAATCTGAATGCAGAAGTTGAAAGAAGCTGGGAAAGGAAAAAGATCTGTAGATCCTTACAAAAGACTGTATAAAGCCAAGGAGTACTTCACCAACAATCATTATTTATGCCTCAGTTCTGTCCTGGTGACCTATGTATATTGAAACTTAATGCCTATAATGGCTTTGTTGCTGGTAGTAACAGGTATAGCAAGAACTAGATTTAAAAAAAATCATTATTGGCCAGGTGTGGTGGCACATACCTTTAATCCCAGCACTCAGGAGGCAGAGGCAGGCAGATCTCTGTGAGTTCAGGACTAGCCTGGTCTACATATTGAATTTCAGGACAGCTGGAGCTACAAGGACACCCTGTTTCAAAAAGACAAAAAAATCATTATCAACCTTAAGGTATGTTTTTTCCACTCTGCTAGGATTTTTAGAAAATTCTGTGGACAGTACATTCTAACACAGTAAAGTAGAAGTCAGGCAGAACTTGAGCACCCAGGTCAACAGGGTATATGCTCAAGGCTTTGGCAAACAGAGGTCACAAGAGCTACATTCAAGTCTGATAACCAAGATGGCTGCTATCTAGAAACTAAATGGGTATTAAAACACTAGATAATTTAAAGACCATGAAAGTTGTAATTCAGAAAGCTCAGGTGTGAGTGCTCAGAAGAGTACTCAGAGATTAAAGTGGGCATGGGATCTAGTGAACAGGCCTGGAGGCGTTGCTTGGTGCCTTCCATTCATTACATTATCTAACAGACATGAAACCAGACTTTAATAGCTTCACTCTTCATAGGTTGAAGACAATCAAGGTTTGTCACCCCAAATATGCAAATTGAACACAAAATTATTTTGAGTTGAAGGTAACTGAGAAACAACATATTCCAAAAAATTCTCTAATGTCTCCTCATGTATATAAAAGCATAAATTTCCTTTGAGAGAGAGAGAACTTCAAACTATGGATGGGTCATACCAGTAAGAACCTGTATAAACAAATTTTACCATTAGCTTTCTTTATATATTTCCTAGTCATTTTCCACAACGTTATCATTTTAAGAAGCCCAAAGGCCCTTTAGTTGGTCCAGTCACTTCATAATTTATTGCATAATTTATTTGTTGAAATGGTATATATGGCCCAGAGTCTTACTGTCCCTTTGAGTTTACCACTTTACTCTGAAGCTCCGTTTGCACATAAAAATAGTAATACCAATAAAAACTGCATCCTTTTTTCCTTTTCATGTCTTCCATCAGTTTAATTCACAGGTTCTAATTACTGAGATTTAGAGAACAGAGGCTATTTTTTCTCTCTTGTAGATATTTTGCATCATAGACTTTTCTCACACAGTATGTAATACCTATACTGAAGAAAACATCTGGCTGGGTGGTAAAGTATGGACATTTAATACCTCTGTGAGTTAAAGGAGACTACTGAAAATCTTAGGGATTTGACTTTCTTATCAGCATAATGAAAGAATAATGTTAGAGAAGAGCTACAAATAGATCTCAATTAATGACTAGAGGGCTTTGTCAAAGAAGATGGAGAGTAAAGGCACCATGATCGATTGCTAATGTCTAAGCCAGACAATGGAGTAATTCCAGTACATGTGCAAAACATGAAATCAAAGATGGATGGAAATTCTACATTTAGTGAATCAATTCATTGCCTGGAATAGGATTATTGATAATCCAGCATATTCCAAATTCTACCAGGGGAAAAAGTGGTCAAATACCTGAAGAAGATATATGTTTATAGGAGAAAAAAAAAATCCCAGACTCCCAAAATAAAGCCCTGGTTTCTTCCCATAATTTGAAGGTAAGACCCTATTGCTGAACACGGGCCCTTCTTTGGACATAGGACTTGGAGCAATCAATCTGGAAAAGACCTGGAAGCCTCCTCCCTAAAGACCATCTCTCATGGAATCAGAAGACACTGTGCAAGCTGCTAAAGGGGAAAACAATCAGTGGTCCCACCAAGCTGTAAAATCTAATAAACAATGGGAGGCCGAGGAAACTATTGGTATTGGTGCAGTAGTGGTACTTTTATCTGGGTGATAATCAATGCTAATTGGAATTAAGGTCTGCCCAATGGGAGGGAACTTACCTGTGGTATTGTAACATAGCCAAATATGCATGGCTGGAGCAGTCATAGATCCTAGAGAAAGATCTACTTTTGCTGCATCCCTAAACCAATGTAATTTCTCACTGCATTCTAAATATGCATCCTTACATTTACAGACAGGTGTGCCTCTCACTACTCATCGAAGAAGCTTCTTTGGGCAACAGATAGAGACTAACACAGTTCCACAACCAGTCAAATGCAGAGAATAATTTTCCGTGAGACACTTCGCTCTTAAGTGACACATTTTAATTGCTACCTTTACTCATAAGATGAATACATCTTTCAGCTCTTACCGGTGATGTTTCCGTAGGCAGCACATGGTGATTAATAAAGAAACTTACAACTGGCCGATGTGTGGAGAACAAAAGCTTGTAGAGTGTTCATTCTTGAATAGGACACGCATTTCAAACTTCCGCCTCCCAAGGCCCAGGGATCATTGCAGAAGAGGAGGCGGGAAGATTCTAAGAGCCAGAGGTGGTGGGTGACCACGAGGAAACACTGTTTTTTCCAGACAGCAATGGTGACAGCGTGCACAAGTCCTCTGTAATCTCAAAACGGACAAAATCCCAACACAGACATGAAGAACTGGGTAAGAAATCCCAACCAAAGCTAAGGAACTTTTGGCAACTATTGACTGCTGGGAGGGAGAAAGACAATCTCTTATAGGGATGACACTCTTGGTAGGTTTACCAGGCTCTGGTGGATGGACCACACTGAGGGACATGTGGGGACACAAATCAGACTCTACGGGCCATATTGTATATATAGTGGAGTGCACTGAAGTGGGTGGAGGGCACAGAGGGAGGAAGCGTGGACTGGGGAGGGGACTATAGTATATGAAACTAACAAAAATGAATTTTTTTTTAAAGAAAAAGCAGCAATAACCTTCCACCTGCCAAGGGTGTTGTCATGGTTTGAATGTAACAGATCCCCTAAAATGGCTCGTGTGTGGAAGATTTCATGCCCAGCCGGTGGTGCTACTGGAACATGAGGGCACTGGCATTAATCCACATGTTCATGCACTGATAGACTCATTGCTCACGGGGCTACTAGGAGATGGGCTTGTTTGGAGGAAGAAACTGGGGATGAGCTTTAAAGAGCATTTCTTGTCCCTCCCTCTCCCTGTCTTTCTTTGCTTCCTCTCCACCGTGAGGTGACCAGCATACTCTTCCACAAGCTTCCACTACCATCAGGATCCACTTTGTCTTATCTTAGGCCAAAAGGATGGAGCCAGCCACTGATGGGCTGGCAGCTCTGAAGCCATGACCCACAATCTTTCCTTCTTTTAGATAGTCTGAGAGATTTTTGTCACAACAACTTAAGATGACTAATACAGTATTATACTCCATATAAATTGTTGTCAAAAATTAGTCTTGTGTGCTACAGGGACTTATCAAATTATCTATCTATCTATCTATCTATCTATCTATCTATCTATCATCTATCTATCTGTCTGTCTACACACACACACACACACACACACATACACACACACACACACACACACACACACACATTCATTCTTTCTTGATTCTAATGTTCAGACTAATAGGTTCTCCTGAAAGGAAAGTTGATTATCTTTGAGGAATCCAATGTTATCAAAGACTTGCTTTCAATAATCTAATAATGGATATTACATTCATCCAGTATGAAACAATTTATTTCAATATGACCATAATGTGTTGCATTTGGAATCCAGAAACTTGTTCACACATAGCTCACTGCTTCTTCTTTATCCCAGATGCAGGTGTAATTTGTGTAGAAATCAGCATTAACATAAGCCACTCAGCACTGAGTTGCTTTCATTTACATAATGTTCCTTGAGAGGAAAGTATTAAATCATTTTTAACCTGTTTAGGCCTGCATCCAGATAATGTGCAGACCTGTTTGAGGAGAATCAATTTTGGAATTTGTAAAGGAGGTCATATGAAATGCATTACTCAATTAAGTAAAGGAATTTATACTTTATTATAGAACCCTGTACCATCTGCTGGATGAATATAACTAATTAAGTTTGATTTGGTTAAAATGCAATTTTTAACAAAGTTGGAAAATTCTATAACAAATTCTTCAACAACACCTAAAATGACAGCAGCCTGGTGGGAACAATTGCATCTAGGAAGCCAGGCAGGGTACATTCAACTCGTGGACTTTCACTCTCCAGCTGTGGCTACATAATGCTTGCATCACAGCAGAGCAACCCTGATATGTTACCTAGTTCCAAGTGGTCAGTTCTAAACATCCTAGCAACACTAACTGAACTCAATAGATTATATATATAGTAGGTGGATCTCCGTATGAGTTCAGAAGCCAGCCTGCTCTACATAACAAGATTCGCCCATGGAGTACCTTTCATCGAACCAAAAAAATGTTTAAAAAAAACTAAAATAAATAAAGATATAAAAGCAAGAGTAGTCTCACTAAGGACTCACAAGCAATACAGAAAACCCAAATGTGTCATTTGTTGGTTGTCCAAGAACCAACAAGTGAATGTTGAAATCAAAGTGGTAGCAAAAGTTCCCTGGACACAGAAAAGGATTGAAAGCTAATTGGAAAATGCCTGGCCACAGCACCAACACAAATCTGCATCAAACCCTCACTATTATAAGTAACAGTGACAAGCTGGCTTAGAGCTGCACTATTCCGTGGTCCTGGACATGACATTGACAAGCTGGCTTAGAGCTGCCACTATCTTGGTCCTGGACATGACAGTGACGAAGCTGGCTTAGAGCTGCACTATTCGCGTGGTCCTGGACATGACAGTGACAAGCTGGCTTAGCCTGCACTATTCCGTGGTCTGGACATGCAGTGACAAGCTGCTTAGAGCTGCACTATTCCAGGGTCCTGGACATGACAGTGACGAACAGCTGGCATTAGAGCTGCACATATTCCATGGCCTGGACATGACAGCTGACAAGCTGTTGCTTAGAGCTTCACTTATTTCCGTCGTGTCCTGGATCATGACAGTGACAAGCTGGCTTAGAGCTTGCACTTACTTCTGGTCTTGGACATGACATTGTGACCAAAGCTTGGCTTATGAGCGTGCACTATCCTGTGGTCCTGGACATGACAGGTGAAAAGCTGGCTTAGAGCTGCTATCAATTCCGGTCCTGGACTATGGACGGTGATCAAGCTGGTCTTAGAGCTTGTCACTTATTTCCGTGGTCCTGGACTATGACATTGACAAGCTGGCTTAGTAGTTCTGCATTATTCCGTGTGTCCTGGACATGACAGTGACAAGCTGTGCTCAGAGCTGGCTATCTATTCCGTGTCTTCTGTACATGACTAGTGACTAAGCTGGCTCTAGAGCTGCACTATCCGTGGTCCTGGGACATGACAGTTGAAAGCTGGCTTAGAGCTGCACTATTCCTGGTCCTGGACATGACCGTGACAAGCTGGCTTAGAGCTGCAATATATCCCGTGGTCTGGACATGACAGTGACAAGCTGCTTAGAGCTGCACTATTCGGATGTCCTGGACATGACAGTGACAAGTATGGCTTAAGCATGCACTAATAAATCCAAGTGGTCCTGAGGACATGACAGTGACAAGACTGGTTTAGACCTAGCACTATTACCGTAAAGGTACCTGAGACAATGACTCGTGACAAGCTGTGGCTTAGAGCTGCACTTTATTCAAAACGATAGGCCCGGACAATAGACAAGTGACAAGCTGGTTTAGAGCTGCACTATCCCGTGGTCCTGGACATGACAGTGACACAAGCTGGCTTAGAGCTGCACTATCTCCGTGTCCTGGACATGACAGTGACAAAGCTGGCTTAGAGCTGCACATTCCGTGGTCCTGGACATGACATTGAAAAGCTGGCTTAGAGCTGCACTATTCCATAGTCCTGGACATGACAGTGACCAAGCTGGCTTAGAGCTGCACTATTCCGTGGTCCTGGACATGACAGTGACAAGCTGGCTTAGAGCTGCACTATTCCATGGTCTTGGACATGACAGTGACAAGCTGGCTTAGAGCTGCACTATTCCGTGGTCCTGGACATGACAGTGACCAAGCTGGCTTAGAGCTGCACTATTCTGTGGTCCTGGACATGCCAGTGACAAGCTGGCTTAGAGCTGCACTATTCCATAGTCCTGGACATGACAGTGACAAGCTGGTTTCGAGCTGCACTATTCCGTTGTCCTGGACATGACAGTTGACAAGCTGGCTTAGAGCTGCATTATTCTATGGTCCTGGACATGACAGTGACAAGCTGGCTTAGAGCTGCTATCGCCTGTCATGCATGACACGTGAGCTGCACTCTTGCCGACATGACAGTGACAAGCTGGTTTAGAGCTGCACTATTCCGTGGTACTGGACATGACATGACAACGCTGGCTTAGAGCTGCACTATTCTGGGGTCCTGGACATGAAGTGACGAAGCTGGCTTAGAGCTGCACTTTCGCGGGTCCTGGACATGACAGTGACAAGCTGGCTTAGAGCATGCACTATTCCGTGGTCCTGAACATGACAGTGACAAGCTGGCTAGAGCTGCACTATTCCGTACCTGGACATGACAGTGACAAACTGGCTTAGAGCTGCACTATCTCGTGGTCCTGACATGACAGTTGACAAGCTGGTTAGAGCTGCACTATTCTCGTGAGTCCTGGACATGACAGTGACAAGCTGGTTTAGAGCTGCACTATTCCGTGGTCTTGGACATGACAGTGACAAGCTGGCTTAGAGCTGCACTATTCCATAGTCCTGGACATGACAGTGACAAGCTGGCTTAGAGCTGCACATATTCCATGTCCTGGACATGACAGTGAACAAGCTGGCTTAGAGCTGCACCATTCCGTGGTCCTGGACATGACAGTGACAAGCTGGCTTAGAGCTGCACTATTCCGTGGTCCTGGACATGACATGACCAAAGCTGGCTTAGAGCTGCACTATTCCGTGGTCCTGGACATACATTGACAAGCTGGCTTAGGAGCTGCACTATTCCGTGGTCCTGGACATGCCAGTGACAAGCTGGCTTAGAGCTGCACTATTCCGTGGTCCTGGACATGACAGTGACAAGCTGGCTTAGAGCTGCACCATGTCCTGACTGATATCAAAGCGTAATGGTCACAAATGTAGCGGACAATGGACAGTGACCAAGCTGGCTTAGAGCTGCACTATTCCATAGTCCTGGACATGACAGTGACAAGCTGGTTAGAGCTGCACTATTCCGTGTGTCCTGGACATGACAGTGACAAGCTGAGCTTAGAGCTGCACTATTCCATAGTCCTGGACATGACAGTGACAAACTGGCTTAGAGCTGCACTATCCCGTGGTCCTGGACATGACATTGAAAAGCTGGCTTAGAGCTGCACAATTCCGTGGTCCTGGACATGACATTGACAAAGCTGGCTTAGAGCTGCACAATTCCGTGGTCCTGGACATGACAGTTGACAAGCTGGCTTAGAGCTGCACTATTCCATGGATCCTGGACATGACAGTGACAAGCTGGCTTAGAGCTGCATCTATTGCGTGGTCCTGGACATGACAGTGGCGAACTGGCTTAGAGCTGCACTATTCCGTGGTCCTGGACATGACATTGACAAAGCTGGCGTTAGAGCTGCACAATTCCGTGGTCCTGGACATGACATGGACAAGCTGGCTTAGAGCTCCACTATTCCGTGGTCCTGGGACATGACAGTGACCAAGCTGGCTTAGAGCTTGCACTATTCCGTGTCCTGGACATGACAGTGACAAGCTGCGTTTAGAGCTGCACTATTCGTGGTCCTTGGACATGACAGTGACAAGCTGGTTATGAGCTGCACTATTCCGTGTCCTGGTACATGACAGTGACAACTGGCTTAGACTGCACTATTCCGTGGTACCTGGACATGACATGTGACAAGCTGGCTTAGAGCTGCACTATTCCTGTGTCCTGGACATGACAGTGACACAACTGGCTTAGAGCTGCACATTCCGTGGTCCTGGACATGACATTGAAAAGCTGGCTTAGAGCTGCACAATTCCGTGGTCCTGGACATGACATTGACAAGCTGGCTTAGAGCTCCACTATTCTATGGTCCTGGACATGACAGTGACCACTGAGTCCCATCGGGCTCTCAGAACGTTCGAGCTGCACATTGTGTCCTAATACAGTGCGCTGTTAGTGCATCCGGCTGGACATGACATGTGACAAGCTGGCTTAGAGCTGCATATTCCGTGGTCCTGGACATGACATTGAAAAGCTGGCTTAGAGCTGCACATATTCCATGGTCCTGGACATGCAGTGACAAGCTGGCTTAGAGTGCACTATTCCATGGTCCTGGACATGCCAGTGCAAGCTCTTAGATGACATTCGTGGCTTGACAGACGTGACAAGCTGGCTAGAGCTGCTATTCCGTGGTCCTGGACATTACAGTGACAAGCTGGCTTAGAGCTATCACTATTCCGTGGTCCTGGACATGACAGTGACAAGCTGCTTAGAGCTGCACTATTCCGTGGTCCTGGACATGACAGTGACAAGCTGGTTTAGAGCTGCACTATTCCGTGGTCCTGGACATGACAGTGACAAGCTGGTTTAGAGCTGCACTATTCCATGGTCCTGGACATGACAGTGCGAAGCTGGCTTAGAGCTGCACTATTCCGTGGTCCTGGACATGACAGTGACAAGCTGGCTTAGAGCTGCACTATTCTGTGGTCCTGGACATGACAGTGCAAGCTGGTTTAGAGCTGTACTATTCGTGGTCCTGGCATACAGTGAAAGTGGTTAGAGCTGCACTATTCTGTGGTCCTGTACATGACAGTGACAAGCTGGTTTAGAGCTGCACTATTCTGTGGTCCTGGACATGACAGTGACAAGCTGGTTTAGAGCTGCACTATTCCGTGGTCCTGGACATGACAGTGACAAGCTTGCTTAGAGCTGTACTATTCCATGGTCCTGGACATGACAGTGACGAAGCTGGCTTAGAGCTGACTATTGTGGTCCTGACATGACAGTGACAAGCTGCTTAGAGCTGCACTATTCCATGGTCTGGACATGACAGTGACAAGCTTGCTTAGAGCTGCACTATTCTGTGGTCCTGGACATGACAGTGACGAAGCTGGCTCAGAGCTGTACTATTTTGTGGTCCTGGACATGACAGTGACAAGCTGGCTCAGAGCTGTACTATTCCGTGGTCCTGGACATGACAGTGACAAGCTGGCTTAGAGCTGCACTATTCCGTGGTCCTGGACATGACAGTGACAAGCTGGCTTAGAGCTGCACTATTCCGTGGTCCTGGACATGACAGTGACAAGCTGGCTTAGAGCTGCACTATTCCGTGGTCCTGGACATGACAGTGACAAGCTGGCTTAGAGCTGCACTATTGCGGGGTCCTGGACATGACAGTGACAAGCTGGCTTAGAGCTGCACTATTCCGTGGTCCTGGACATGACAGTGACAAGCTGGCTTAGAGCTGCACTATTCCGTGGTCCTGGACATGACAGTGACAAGCTGGCTTAGAGCTGCACTATTCCGTGGTCCTGGACATGACAGTGACAAGCTGGCTTAGAGCTGCACTATTCCGTGGTCCTGGACATGACAGTGACAAGCTGGCTTAGAGCTGCACTATTCCGTAGCCTGGACATGACAGTGACAAGCTGGCTTGAGCTGCCTATTCCTGGTCCTGGACATGACAGTGACGAAGCTGGCTTAGAGCTGCACTCATTCCGTGGTCCTGGACATGACATTGACAAGCTGGCGTTAGAGCTGCATATTCCGTGGTCCTGGACATGACAGTGACAAGCTGGCGTAGAGCTGGCACTATTCCGTGGTCCTGGAACTGACAGTGACAAGCTGTGTCTTGAGCTGCACATTCCGTGGTACTGGTACATGACAGGGCAACTGGTTTAGAGCTGCACATTCCGTGGTCCCTGAGACATGACAGTGACAAAGCTGGCTTAGAGCTGCCAATATTCCGTGGTCTGGACATACAGTGACAAGTGGCTTAGAGCTGCACTATTGCTGGGTCCTGGACATGACAGTGACAAGCTGTGCTTGAGCTGCACTCATTCTGGTCTTGGACATGACAGTGACAAGCTTGCTTAGAGCTGCACTCATTCCGTGTCCTGGACATTACAGAAAATAAAAAAAAAAAAAAAAAAAAACAAAAAGAATGCATTAAGCTAAAAAAAAAAACAAACATGCGTGCAAAAGGACATGACTGACAAGCTGGTTTAGAGCTGCACTATTCAGTGGTCCTGTACATGACAGTGACAAGCTGGCTTTAGAGCTGCACTATTCCGTGGTGCTGGACATGACAGTGACAAGCTGGTTTAGAGCTGCCACTATTCAGTTGTACTGGACATGACAGTGACAAGCTTGCTTAGAGCTGCACTATTCCGTGTTCCTGGACATGACAGTGACAATCTGGCTTAGAGCTGCACTATTCATGTCCTGGACATGACAGTGACAACTGGTTAGAGCTGCACTATTCCTGTGGTCTTGGACATGACAGGACAAGCTGGTCTTAGAGCTGCACTATTCCTGGTCTTGGACATGACAGTGACAAGCTGGCTTAGAGCTGCACTATTCCGTGGTCCTGGTACATGACAGGGACAAGCTGGCTTAGAGCTGCACTAATTCCGTGGTCCTGGACATGACATTGAAAGCTGGTCTTAGAGCTGCACTATTCCGTGGTCTTGGACATGACAGTGACAAGCTGTGCTTAGAGCTGCACTATTCCGTGGTCCTGGACATGACAGTGACAAGCTGGCTTAGAGCTGCACTATTCCATGGTCCTGGACATGACACTGACAAGCTGGCTTTAGAGCTCACTATTCTGTGGTCCTGACATGACAGTGAACAAGCTGGTTAGAGCTGCACTATTCCTGTGGTCCTGTACATGACAGTGACAAGCTGGTTTAGAGCTGCACTATTCCGTGGTACCTGGACATGACATGTGACAAGTCTGGCTTAGAGCTGCACTATTCCCGTGGTCCTGGACATGACAGTGACAGATCTGGCTTAGAGCTGCACTATTCCGTGGTCCTGGACAGTGACAGTGACAAGCTGGCTTAGAGCTGCCCTATTCCGTGGTCCTGACATGACAGTGAAAGCTGGCTTAGAGCTGCACTATTCCGTGGTCCTGGACATGACATGACAAAGCTGGCTTAGAGCTGCACCTATTCCGTGGTCCTGGACATGTACAGGACAAGCTGGCTTAGAGCTGCACTATTCCGTGGTCCTGACATGACAGTGACAAGCTGGTTTAGAGTGCACTATTCTGTGGTCCTGGACATGACAGTGACAAGCTGGCTTTAGACTGCACTATTCTGTGGTCCTGACATGACAGTGACAAGCTGGTTTAGAGCTGCACTATTCTGTGGTCCTGGACATGACAGTGACCAATGCTAGAGCGCCTATCTTGTCGACTGCGTTGCAGGTGTAGAGCTGCACTATTCCGTGGTCACTGGACATGACGTGACAAGCTGGCTTAGAGCTTGCACTATTCCGTGTCCTGGACAGACAGTGACAAGACTGGCTTAGAGACTGCACTATTGCGGGGTCCTGGACATGACAGTGACAAGCTGGTCTTAGAGCTGCACTATTCCGTGGTCCTGGACATGACAGTGACAAGCTGGCTCAGAGCTCACTATTCTATGGTCCTGGACATGACAGTGACAAACTGGCTTAGAGCTGTCACTATCCCGTGGTCCTGGACATGACAGTGACGAAGCTGGCTTAGAGCTGCACTATTCTGGTCCTGGACATGACAGTGACAAGCTGGCTTAGAGCTCCACTATTCATGGGGTCCTGGACATGACAGTGAACAAGCTGGCTTAGAGCTGCACTATTCCGTGGTCCTGGACAGACGTGACAAGCTGGACTTTAGAGTGCACTATTCCGTGGTCCTGGACATGACAAGTGAACAAGCTGGCTTAGAGCTGCTACTTCCGTGTCCTGGACATGACAGTGACAAGCTGGCCCTTATTGAAAAGGCTCTGCACATATTGCTGGGCTCTGGACATGACAGTGACAACGGCTTAGAGCGCACTATTGCTGTGGGGTCCTGGACATGGGGAAAGCGCTTAGGGTAGATCATCCTGGAAGCAGTGAAGCTTTAGAGCTGCACTATTCCATGGTCCTGGACATGACAGTGACAAGCTGGCTTAGAGCTGCACTATCCCGTGGTCCTGTACATGACATGACAAGCTGGCTTAGAGCTGCACTATTCTGTGGTCCTGTAATGACAGTGACGAAGCTGGCTCTAGAGCTGTACTATTCCTGTGGTCCTGTACATGACAGTGATGAAGCTAGCTTAGAGCTGCACTATTCTTGGTCCTGTACATGACAGTGACAAGCTGGTTTAGAGCTGCACTATTCTGTGGTCCTGGACATGACAGTGACAAGCTGGCTTTAGAGCTGCACTATTCCGTGGTCTTGGACATGACCGTGACAAGCTGGCTTAGAGCTTCACTATTCCGTGGTCCTGGACATGACAGTTGAAAGCTGGCTTAGAGCTGCACTATTCCGTGGTCTGGACATGACAGTTGACAAGCTGGCTTAGAGCTGCACAATTCCATGGTCTTGGACATGACAGTGACAAGCTTGCGTTAGAGCTGCACTATTCTGTGGTCCTGGAACATGACAGTGACGAAGCTGGTCTAGAGCTGTCACTATTCTGTGGTCCTGGACATGACAGTGACAAGCTGGTTAGAGCTGCACTATTCTGTGGTCCTGGACATGACAGTGATCAAGCTGGCTTAGAGCTGCACTATTCCTAGTCCTGGACATGACAGTGACAAACTGGCTTAGAGCTGCACTATCCCGTGGTCCTGGACATGACATGAACAAGCTGGTTAGAGCTGCACTATTCGTGGTCCTGACATGACATGTGACAAGCTGGCTTAGAGCTGCACTATTCTGTGGTCCTGGACATGACAGTGACAAAGCTGGCTTAGAGCTGCACTATTCCTGTGGTCCTGGACATGACAGTGACAAGTCTGGTCTTAGAGCTGCACTATTCCTGGTCCTTGGACATGACAGTGACAAGCTGGCTTCGAGCTGCACTATTCCAGTGGTCCTTGGACATGACAGTGACAAGCTGGTTTTAGAGCTGCACTATTCCGTGGTCTCTGGACATGACAGTGACAAGCTGGCTTAGAGCGCACTATTCCGTGGTCCTGGACAGACAGTGACAAGCTTGCTTAGAGCTGCACTATTCCATGGTCCTGCGACAATGACAGTGACAAGCTGGTTAGAGCTGCACTATTCCGATGTCCTGGACATGACAGTGACAAACTGGCTTAGAGCTGCACTATTCCGTAGTCCTGGACATGACAGTGACGAAGCTGGCTTTAGAGCTGCACTATTCCTGTGGTACCTGGAGCATGACAGTGACAAGCTGGCTTAGAGCTGCACTATTCCTGGTCTGGACATGACAGTGACAAGCTGGGCTCTAGAGCTGTCACTATTTCGTGGTCCTGGTACATGACAGTGACAAGCTGGCTCTAGAGCTGTCACTATTCCGTGGTCCTGGGACATGACAGTGATCAAGCTTGCTTAGAGCTGCTACTATTCCATGGTCCTGACATGACAGTGACAAAGCTGGCTTAGAGCTGCACTATTCGTGGTCCTGTACATGACCGTGACAAGCTGGCTTAGAGCTGCACTATTCCATGGTGCTGGACATGACAGTGACCAAGCTGGCTTAGAGCTGCACTATTCCGGGGTCCTGGACATGACATTGACAAGCTGGCTTAGAGCTGCAACTATTTTTTTTTCCCCCGGTGGTCCTGGACATGACAGTGACAAAGCTGGCTTAGAGCTGTCACTATTCCATGGTCCTGGACATGACAGTGACAAGCTGGCTTAGAGCTGCACTATTCCATGGTCCTGGACAGGACAGTGACCAAGCTGGCTTAGAGCTGCACATATTCCGTGGTCCTGGACATAGACAGTGACAAGCTGGCTTAGAGCTGCACTATTCCGTAGTCCCTGGACATGACAGTGACAAGCTGGTTTAGAGCTGCACTATTCCATGGTCCTGTACATGACAGTGACAAGCTGGTTAGAGCTGCACTATTCCGTGGTCCTGTACAAGACAGTGACAAGCTGGCTTTAGAGCTGCACTATTCCGTGGTCCTGTGACATGACAGTAGATGCTTGACGCATTGCCTGACAGCATGCAAGGTAGCTTGCTCACTATTCTGTGGTCCTGGACATGACAGTGACGAAGCTGGCTTAGAGCTGTACTATTCTGTGGTCCTGGACATGACAGTGACAAGCTGGCTCAGAGCTGTACTATTCCGTGGTCCTGGACATGACAGTGATGAAGCTAGCTTAGAGCTGCACTATTCCGTGGTCCGGGACATGACAGTGACAAGCTGGCTTAGAGCTGCACTATTCCGTGTGTCCTGGACATGACGTGACTAAGTTGGCTTAGAGCCACATTGTCCGGACTAAGGAAACGGTTCATTCCGTGGTCCTGGAAATACAGTGACAAGCTGGCTTAGAGCTGCACTATTGCGTGGGTCCTGTGACATGACAGTGACAAGCGGTGCTTAGAGCTGCACTATTCCTGTGGTCCTGGACATGACAGTGACAAGCTGGTTTAGAGCTGTACTATTCCGTGGCTCTTCCCTTTTTTTTTTTTTTCCTTTTTTTCCTCTGGGACATTGGACAGTGACAAGCTTGCTTAGAGCTGTACTATTCCATGGTCCTGACATGACAGTGACGAAGCTGGTTTAGAGCTGCACTATTCGTGGTCCTGTACATGACAGTGACAAGCTGGCTTAGACCTGCACTATTCTGTGGTCCTGGTACATGACAGTGACAAGCTGGTTAGAGCTGTACTATTTCTGTGGTCCTGTACATGACAGTAGACAAGCTGGCTTAGAGCTGCATATTCCGTGGTCCTGGACATGACATTGAAAAGCTGGCTTAGAGCTGCACAATTCCGTGGTCCTGGACATGACAGTGACAAGCTGGCTTAGAGCTGCACTATTCCGTGGTCTNTGGACATGACAGTGACAAGCTGGCTTAGAGCTGCACTATTCCATGGTCCTGGACATGACAGTGACAAGCTGGCTTAGAGCTCCACTATTCTATGGTCCTGGACATGACAGTGACAAGCTGGCTTAGAGCTGCACTATTCCGTGGTCCTGGACATGACAGTGACAAGCTGGCTTAGAGCTGTACTATTCCATGGTCCTGGACATGACAGTGACAAGCTTGCTTAGAGCTGTACTATTCCATGGTCCTTGACATGACAGTGACGAAGCTGGCTTAGAGCTGCACTATTCTGTGGTCCTGGACATGACAGTGATGAAGTTGGCTTAGAGCTGCACTATTCTGTGGTCCTGTAAATGACAGTGACGAAGCTGGCTTAGAGCTGCACTATTCCGTGGTCCTGGACATGAAAAAACGAAACCCACACATGTCTATGGGTTTTGGCTGCATCTGTCAAATCTGAACTGAATTATAAGGACCACTGTCAAGTTAATACCTGTTGGAGGGACCAACCAAAGAGTCTAGAAAGTACTTCATGTCAAATGGTGCATTCCTTTACCTAGTTTAATAAAATGGTTACTTTAAAAGAAGCCTTCTTAAATGAAACGTGACCGCTCCAATCATTTACTAGAGTGTCACATATTTACTTTTTCACTTTTCACCCAGATGTTCTGACCATGTATTGACACAGCTTTGACTACTTTGTATAAGTCAGTCATTGGCTGAACCCTGATATCTTTGATAGGAACCTCATCTTTTGAAGATCACTGTCATTTCACCATGGAACTTCGGTAAAATTAACACGTTTGTATTTAAATAATGTGTCTTTTTCAGAAGCAAAACAACAGTATATTTTTGTTGTAAAGAAAAGTTGTTTTTAAATATTCCTTCATTTGCTTGAGTTGAAGAGTAGTCCTTACATGAAAGGATGGAGATTGACAAGTGCTACCAGCTTGGGACTCATAAGTGTAAAAAAAGCAGTTTCCAGGAGCCCAGCCATATAATCTGTTGCTAAAAGCTTCTGACCTGACATATGCTTCCACTTCAGGCTGATGGTGTTTACCAAGTGCTCAGCATGGTCACTCTTCAGAAGAGCTGGGTTGAACAGCAAAGAAAACAGATTGGTCTAGAGTTGACTAGCTCATTCCTACTCTGGGGTAGTTTTCCCAGTATGAAACTCTGAATTCAGTTGCCTTATGCCAGCCCCCCACCTCCAACCAAAGAAACCTGTTGACATATGGGAATGATAAGAATGAATGCCAAATTGAAATACGCAGAAGGAACATCTGAAATAAATCACTGCAAAGGCAAGCACGTGTAGGCAGAGCTAGTCAAATTGAACTTTGGGAAAACCAAGAGCAGGACTCGATAAATGCTTGGGATTGGAGCGAAGTCAGAAGCCTTACCCTCTACACCCAAGGACTGGAAACAGTTGGAGGTAAGTATCTAGAAAAGCCACCAAACCTTATTCTTTAATTTTATATTTAATAAGGAGGTTTTACAGGATATCCCTGCTAAGCTGACCTACCTGTTTATAATGTGTGTCCACTTAAGGATGGATTTATAAACACATCTCATTTCCCAGGGGCGAAGATCTCCAGCATCTTTTATAAGTAACACGATGCAGGTATTTTTCAAAAGTTGAACCGTTGCTCTGATGAGATGATTTCTGGCAAGTCCCTGTGGGATTGACTGCTCCAACATCATTTGAGTAGGTGACAACCTCGTGTCATTCAGAACAATGGCAACATATGCTTGCGCTCATCCAAAAAAGCATCCTGTCAGGTCTAGGGGAATAACAGAGGTGGAGCATCTGCATAACACCCAGGATGCCTTGGGTTCAAATCCCAGCACCACCAATCAAACAAAGCAAGTCCCATAAAATGGGGAGTACAATGCTTTTCTTTCAGCGGCTTGCCTTAAATGCTGTCTTATTAAGAAGAATCTTGTCTTATCTTTGAAAATTCTTTTTTAAAATTGCTTCAAAACATCTGTCAACAGGTGTATGGTTCTTGTGCCAGATAGTGGCAATTAAGATATAAACCGCTATCTCCTTGATTGCAGAGGCAAGGCATGCTGCACAGAGGCAGATCAGGTTAGAGGCAGCATCTGGCTTTAAGTAAGGCCTAGATTTTATACAATTTAGAGTTGATTTGATTGAGAAAATGGCTTCAAGTAACAGTTCCTCAGTCACTGACAGGAAGCATGAAACAGAACCTTAGAGAGTCCTGTCATTTACACTCATATCTGCACAATGACTCCATACAGTTACACCCTCTTTCCCTAAGATTTAAAAAAAATTACTTTATTGATTTTAATTATGTCTGTGTGTCTGGGTAGGTAGAAGTAAGTGCTGATGTCTGCTGAAGCCAGAGACATCTTATCCTCTGTAGGAGGAATTATGGGTGTTTGTGATCTATCTATTTTGGGTCTTAGGAATCAAACTCAGGTCCTCAGCTGGAGCAGTATATGTTCTTAACCACTGAGCTGTCTTCTCCACCAAAGAAGTTTTTCATTTAAATAACAGAGATCCATTTTAGGTTTAGCCGTACAATTTTAACTATGTTCTTATAGACGTTATCTTTAACATTGTAGAAAAATATGCTTTCATTTGAGTTGCTACAATTCTTCCTTTCATTGCTCACCCAACGTGGCTTTTCACCATCATTCAGGCATCAGCGACAACTATTTCACCTCCCCAATTCCTGCTGCTCTGTTAGTAACAAGGAACAAATTAGATTATGTTATTATTAATAAGATTATAACTATTATGTTTAAGTGCCTACTGTGCCTGGCACTGTTCCAAGCATTTTACCTGTATTATTTAACTCTTACAAAACGCCCCGAGATACTGTTTCCATTGTAAGGTGACTGGGGAACAAGAGGCTTATTTAATATTAGAGTATTCATCTTTCTAACTCCTGCTAATTTTCTGTAGCACAGAGAAGCTGTGTTATGTTGAAGTCTGCCCCCAGGTTTCCCTTAATTCAGGCACTACCCATGGAAACCCCTCCTGCCTTAGCATAACAAAATGCCATAGAGTTGGTGAGTCAAGGAACACAAGTTAACTTCTCACAATTCTAAGTGTCTGAGATGAGGCTGCTAGCTAGTATGGCTAGGTTCTAGTGAGAACCTTTTTCCCAAATTTCTTTTTTGTGGGTCCTTCCATGGTAGAGAGAAGAGGCAGGCTGCCTCATGTTTCTTCCTATAAAGACACCAATCTCATCACGAGTTCCATATGGTTTCTTTAAAAAAAATTATGTGTATAAGTGTATTGCTTGCATGTATGTAAGGGCACTCATATCATGCAATGCCCTTGGAGGTCAGAAGAGGGCATTGGATCCCCTGGAACTAGAGTTACTGGACAGTTGTCAGCGTCATGTTGGTGCTGGGAATCCAGTCCCAGTTCTCTGCAAGAGCAGCCAATATTCTTTTTTTAATATATTTTTTTGTTATTAAACTTTTCATACATCATTTCTCAATCCAATTTAGAGTCATTTCCCTTTCCATGCCCCCCACCCCACCTGAGTCCATGCATTCTGCCATACATGTCTTGCATCTTTTTCTGAGTCTTTCCAGAGCTTTTTTTCAAAGCAGAGGCTTATTGTTTTGGGGAGAACTTCACTGTTTCAGTCATTTTTTTTTCCAGTCCTTTTGTTCTTGTTGTCCTCTCCAACTTGTATTGCTTCTATATACATATATATATATATATATACATATCTATACACATATCTGTACATGTATATATACATATACATATATATATATATCTATACACATATACACATACATAAATATACATACATACATACATACATACATGCATACATACATCACCCGAATTGGACATGGCTGGGACAAGTCTCTAGCAGCAAGTGTTGAGGTGGAATAAAGATCGCCATTTTACATGAGGGGGAGGTCACAATTTTGGAAGTACAGATGTCAGAAGCATTCTCCACAAAGACGGAAGTCACATGACAAACCAGGAGCTGGATCGTCACACAGTGACAGTGTGAGCAGCTGACTCTTGCAAGAAAAATGGAGGGCTGGGCTGGAGAGATGGCCTGGTGGTTAAGAGCGCCGACCGCTCTTTCAGAGGACCCGGGTTCGATCCCCAGCACCCACATGGCGGCTGCGAACCATCCGTAACTCCAATTCCAGGAGAACTCCAGTTCCAGGGGAATCCGACGCCCTCTTCTGATCTCCGCGGCATCGCACGACACGGGTGCGCAGACCTCATGCAGACAGTACATTCATACACATAAGATAAATAAAAATTAAAAAAGAAAAATGGAGGGCTGACCTGGAAATCCAACTGGGAATGTTTGTGGAGGAAAACAGAACTGGAGCAGAGGTAGCAGTGCAAGGCTAGGTAGACATCTACCAAACATTGGGTTCCAGGGTCAGAGGAAGATAAGATGAGAGCGTCGCCACTCTAGAAGACTGTGGGGAGCAAGCCCTGCAGGAGACAGCAGGTTTTAGTGAGAGACTGAGTAAAATGTAGGCATGAAAAAGGTTAAGGATATCAAGGATTTGCTGATGACTGATCTATGACATACAGAGAGAGGGGCCCCGTGGGAGGATGCTCGAATTTAGGAGAGGGAAGCTAAGGAGATAGCTCAGTGGGTAATGCGCTTGCCTTATAAGCAGGGAAACCTGAGTTCAGTCCCCAGAACACACATGCTTGTAACCCTAGTGGATATCCAGGATTCTCTGGCCAGCCAGACTAGTACAATTTGTGACCCAGAGGTCAATGAAAGAGCTTGTCTCAGGGGTTGACATCTGAAGCTGTCCTCTGACCTTCACATACTTATGCACACATACACACAAACGCACATGCGAACAGTCATGAACACACACATTTAAAAAAGAACATAGGAAAGGGGTCAGAGAAGGGGGGACAAAGCAGTAAGAAGTTATAGGAAAAAGAACTAAATTAGAAAGTCCTAGGCCAACGTAGAACCCTCATAGAGAAAAATAAAGGACACAATGAGACTAAGTCTCAATATCAAAGAAAATTTACAGGACACCACTGATTTTGTATTAAGACACTGCATCAGGCTCCAGTAGACCATGATAAAAATCAAAACGGAGTGGGTAGAGCTAAAGGTCCTCATCCCCACCTGAAACTAGGCTGTCTATCTGACAGCTGTCTGTCATCACACATCAGATTGAGGATGCAGTCACCAGACTTGCCGAGGAGGCTGCTTCCCTCTGCTTTAACTCTTTATGCAAGGCAGTTATTGTAATTTTATCCACTGATGCTGTGTTCCTAAAAGAGACATCTAGAGATGTTACTAAAGGTGGAGGGGAAAGTGTGAGCCTTTAAGAGCAGAAAAGTCATAAAAGTATTGCGGGACTCACTGGCAACTGGCTTTCTATGACAGTTACTGCGCTTATTTAAAATTTTTGTTTCTGGGCTAGAGAGATGGCTCAGTCATGAAGGGCACTGGCTGCTCTTGCAGAGGACCTGGGTTCAATTCCTAGCACCCATGTGGCAGCTAACAAGTGTTTGTAACTCCAGTTCCACGGGATCCAACACCCTCTTCTGGCCTATGTGTACATTGGACAACACAAATGCACGTGCATACACGTAGTCCTAACACTCATACACATAAAATAAAGATAATAGATGAAATGTTTAAATTTTTATATTTCTTTTCTTTTAATGACCCTGCTCTGAGGTTACATGTTATTTTATTGTTAGTTTAATAAATTAGTTTAATAAGTTCAAGTCTTTCTCCTTCAGGAGAGGAGTTCCAGGTATAGGGTAGTCTGTTGTCTCACTTTAACCAGACATTTTCCCTTGTGCTGGATTCAGCTTTAAATGCCTGAGCAGCAGCAGCAGCAGCAGCAGCAGCAGCAGAAACAGCAGCATTCTAGACAGGACCCGCCCCTGGCAAGAATTATAGACGTGGCTATTGAGAGCAAGATAGGGACAAATGTCTTAGACTCCCTCTGGTCAAAGACCTTTACCCTCACTGCTTCCCTGGCTAAAATACTTTTCTTCCATCCTCTCCTCCCTCACTTAACTCCAGCTCAGGGTCACTTCTGAGGGAACCCCCTGAGTCCTCAGTCTTGGTCTCTTTGGTTGATATGCTGTGCTCCTAGAAATTTGTTCCTTTGTTTCAAGGGCGTTTTTCACCATTACGATCCCATATTCTTTATTTTGATTATTTGAGTTGTAACTGCATTCCTACAAGCTTGTAAGCCTCATGAGAGTGGAATTGGTAATGGCTTTATTTATCAGATTATCTACAGAATTCTGTGAAGCACAAGGCTCACAGAATGCACTTAACTAAATGAATGGATGAATTATTTAAAAGGCTAGCAAATGATGCTTAGGACAATTCCCAAGAAAGACAAGGAATTAATAATGCTTTTTCTTAAATAAAGAAGAGGGCTAGACTTAACACTAGCTTATTAGAATTAGCCCTGTGTATGGCAGGGAGCATTCAAGAAGAATACACTCAATCAATTGGTAACTATTTTTTATGTCTATAAACATTTCCTTTTTTTAGAGTTTTTTTTTATTTTATTTATTTTTGTATGTGTATGAATGTACTGTCTGTATGCAGGTTTGTGCACCCGTATTGTGCAGTGCAGTGCCGCGGAGGTCAGAAGAGGGTCTCGGATTCCCCTGGAACTGGAGTTCTCCTGGAATTGGAATTACAGACAGTTCTTAGCCACCATGTGGGTGCTGGGGATCGAACCCGGGTCCTCTGCAAGAGCATTCGGTGCTCTTAACCACTAGGCTATCTCTCCAGCCCCACGTCTATAAACATTTCTAACCTGACGGAATATGAATTAAACACACACTTAAAAGATGTCTTATACATTTTGTCTTCAAGATTTTTATTGGGAAAAATCACAGGGCTTTAAGTCATCAAGTGTATTTAGGAAATTGATGAGTTAACTTTATTGATATGATTGATTCCAGGTAGTGACATGCACAAAGCAAGGTGAATGGTTCAAGGTTAAGTGCTCTTGCATTTCAATTAATTGGGCAGTAAGAGAAGAACATCCTCCTTTGAATTCTTAGGGGTACCACTTCTCATCTTCCCTAAGCATTGTTGTCTGTCAGACAGCCCTGCTAAGGAGGGCGCTTGTCAACCTAAGGGTTATGGTGAGATGTCAGCAAAAACACAGGCTGGCCATAGGACTAAAGGCTGATTTACCAATACTCTCTCAACTGTGTCAATACCCTCCGCTTGTCAACCAGACTCTGGTCTCACATGCTCACTCCTACTCCCACCACTTCCACTTTCCCCTCATGCTGCATATGTCCTCATTAACTCATTACTAACTAAGTAGCATTTGTACCTGTTCCTGTTAGTGTTCAGTCAACCTGATAATCAGGCTGATTTTGAGGGATCATAATGACATGTTAGCAGTGTGACATTTTAAATATTAGTTGTTTGTTCCTCCTGTTGTAAGGTCCCGAAGAAACTAATGATCATGGTTTTGGCTGATTTTACTTATTGTAGCTGAGATCATTGGTACACTAAAGGGTTGAAATGTCATTACTGACATTTTTCTTTGCAATTAAAGTCAGTTTATTTAATATTTGTAATTTCTTTTCAAAAGAAAATAATTAGGAAGTGAGCTCATTTGTTCATGAACTTTCATTTATATGTTAAACTACTCTCAATTAGTACAATAGCAGGGCAGGAAAAATAGATTGGCATATGATACACATCTTTATATAAGCTTTTTTCCCCCAGTGCTGGGGAAAGTCAGGGCCTAGCATCTGCTCAGAAAATACCTCGCCAGGCGTGGTGGCATGTGCCTTTAATCCTAGCACTCGAGAGGTAGAGGCAGGCAGATCTTTGTGAGTTCAAGGCCAGCCTGGTCTACAGAGTGAGTTCCAGGACAGCTGGGGCTACAGGGAGACCTTGTCTCGAAAAGACAAAAAAAAAAAAAAAAAAAAAAAAAGAAAAGAAAATACCTCTGTGCTGGATAGCTTTAGTGTCAACTTGACACACCTGGGTTGAGGGAGCCTCAATTGGGGAATTGGCTCCATTGGATTGTCCTGTGGCCACATCTGTGGAGTATTGTCTGATTGTTGAGCAGTGTGGGAGGGCCCAGCCCACAATGAGTGGTGCCACCCTGGGCAGGTTGTACAGTATAAGAAGGCAGGCTGGGCATGAGCCAGGGGAGCAAGCCAGTGAACAGCATTCCTCCATGGCCTGTGCTTCAGCTCCTGCCTCCAGGTTCCTGCCCTGAGTTCCTGTCTTGGGTTCCCTAAGTGATGAACTGTGACCCAGGATATGTGAGCTGAATAAACCCTTTCCTCCCCAAGTTGGTGTCAGTCAGAGTGTTTTGTCACAGCAATGGAAGACAAACTAGAACAACCTCATCACCAAGCTCCAACTTGAGGTCTCTTCACATAAGTTCCTGATGCTATGCTATCATTCTTTCTTAACATTTATCTTCACTGAGTAATTGTAAATGTCGCAATCTTTAGCTGGGTGTGGTAGTGCCTACCTATAATCCCAGTTTTTGGGAGGCAGAATCAGGAGCTCAAGTTCAAAGCTAGTCTGGTCTACATAGCAAGTTCCAAGCCAGGCAAAGCTATATAGTAAAACCTTGTTACAAATACCAGAACAACAATCAAAAAAGAAAAGTTAAAAAAATTCTCAGGAGCCACTCTAAGGAGCCCAGTGGACTCTCAGGAATCTTAGGTGGGCTGGGAAACCATGGGACAGCAGGCCAGCACCTGTAGTCATGCCTTAGGATCCAGGCTGGTCGCCATGCCCCAATGTGTAATTGATGTGGGCTGGTGCATGTGCCAAGGGAGCAACCACAAGTGGTGCAGAGGACCCAGTAAGCTGGTGGAGTTATGGTGCATACAGTCCAGTAGGTGCAGTGTTAGTGATCTTAGGTCCTGCAACCAACGTAGAGGAACGGAATGGCAGGAAGCACAGTAAGTGAGCAACCAATCCTCCATAACAATATTTGAGACTAGCACAAGAATCCAAACAAAAAATAAACTCACATGCCAAAGCCACAATGAAAAAATAACAAAATGGGAAAAGTCCATGATAAATCCACACCAAACTCAACCGGTACCATAGAAGATCCTTAAAAGATCCCCCTGGAAGGAAACCAAGACCTTAGAAGAACAGTTGTAGACATAATCAAAGAAATCAAAGAATAAAAAGAACAAATCAGAGAAGGGGAGAAAATGAAAAACCCAGGAAGGATGTAGAAGGGAACAATGATAAACCCCAGAAAGAGCTAGAGGAGGAGAATGACAACTCCGAAAAGAACTAGAGGGACATAATAACAAACTCCAGAAGGAAGTGGAAACACTGAAAAGATCCCAGGCTGAAATGAAAAAAGAAACAGACCAGTGAAGCAAGGAGCTACAAGTAGAGAATGATAAGCTCCAAAAGGAAGTGGAAATAACAAAGAAATCACAGGAAGAAATGAAAAAGGAAATGGAACATTCACCCAATCAACAGGAAAGGATGGGAGAAAGCCTCAGAAGCAGAATGGATGAAGCAGAAAATAGAGTATCAGACCTGCAGGAACAACAGAACAACTAAAATGCTCGAGTGAAGATTATGAAAAATTTTTAAAAAACACAAGAGTGGAATAACCAGAAAACGTGGGATACTATGAAAAGACCACATCTATGTATCATAGGGATAGGTGGAGGAGAAGAATCCCAAGACAATGGTATTGATCAGATCTTCAACAGGATAATAGAAGAAAATTTTCCCAAACTGAAAAAAGAACACGAGAAGCACATAGAACACCAAATAGATAAGAACAGAAAAGAAATTCCCCATGAGATATCATAGTTAAAACACTAGATGCTCAAAACAAAGACAAAGCCACAAGAGAAAAACAACAAATTACATATAGGGGGAAACCCATCAGAACTACAGCTGACTTCTCAGTGCAAACTATGAAAGCCAGAAGAACATGGACCAAAGTATTCCCAGTGCTAAATGACTTTAGATGCCAACCCAGATTACTATATCCAGCAAAAATATCAATTGTAGTTGAAGGAGAAAGAAAAATATTTCATGACATAAACAAAATGAAGGAATATATGTAAAAAACCAACACTTCAGAAGATACTCAAACAAATTCAAAGAACAGAGGAAAGGAGCAACTATCCCCAAGCAACTGAAGAGAGAAACTAATAAAAGCATAACAGCATAAATACAAATCTAGACCAAGAATGCAAACAAAGAATAAGTTTAAAGGAAGCAACACACATCTCTCAATAAGAACTTTAAATATTAATGGTCTAAACTCCTCAATCAAAAGACATAGACTGGGGGAATGGATTAGGGAACAGAATCCATTAACAACTGTCTACAAGAAACCCATCTCACCCTCAAGGACAGACACCAACTTAAAGTGAAAGGATGGAAAAAATATTTCAAGCAAATGGTAACAAAAATCAGTCAGGAGCTGCTATTCTAATATCAGACAAAATAGGCTTCAAAGTAAAACTAATCAGAAGAGACAAAGAGGGCCACTACATACTTATCAAAGGAATAATTAACCATGAAGATTTCAAAATCATAAATATATACTCACCAAACTCCAGCACACTGAACTTTATAAATATAATTCTATAGGACTTCAAGGCACTGATTGATCCCAGCACACTAATAGTGGGGGATCTCAATACCCCACTGAGACCATTAGCTAAGTCAACTAGACAAAGAATAAACACAGAGACATCAGAACTGAATAATACAAGACACCAAATGGACCTCACAGATATCTACAGAATATTCCACCCAAACTCCAGAGAATATAATTTCTATTCAGCACCCCATAGAACATTTTCCAAACTTGACCACATACTGGGACATAGAAAACCCCTCTATAAATACAAATGCACTGAAATAATTTCATGCATTTTATCAGACCACAGTGCAATAAAGCTCAATATGAACATCACAATAAGCCCGACTAGCTACAAGAACACATGGAGACTAAACAACACAATCCTGAATAATGAATGGATCAGGGAAGAAATAAAGAATGAAATAAAAAATAAAGAATGAAATAAAATGGGAACTGAACAAAAAAGACACTACAACACAACAAAAACTGTGGGATATTTTCAAAGCAGTCCTAAGAGGGAAATTTATAGCACTAAATGCCCACATTAAAAAACAGGGTGCTGGATGTGGTGGTGCATGCCTTTTTTTCCTAGCACTTGGGAGGCAGAGCAGGTGGATCTCTGTGAGTTCAAAGTCAGCCTGGTCTACATAGTGAGCTCCAGGCCAGCTAGGACTAAAGGGAAAGCCTGTCTCAAAAAGACAAAAAACAAAACAAACAACAACAACAACAACAACAAAACCAGAAAGGGAACAAATAAATGATCTAAAACTACAGCTAAAAACACTTGAGCCAGGCCTGCACCCCTTTAATCCTAGCACTTGGGAGGTCTTTGTGAGTTCAAGGCCAGCCTGGTCTACAGAGCGAGTTCCAGGACAGCTGGAGCTACAGAGAGAACCTGTCTCAAAAAGAACCCCCAAAAATTCCACACTTGAGAGACAACAAATGAACCCTAAACCAAACAGACAGGAAGAAATAACAAAAGTCAGAGCAGAAATCAATAAAATAGAAACAAAAAACATCAATGAATCCAAAAGTTGGTTCTTTGGAAAAAAATAAACAAGATAGACAGATCCCTAGCCCAGTTAACCAAAAGAAAGAGCAACTCCTAATTAATAGTATTCATGATGAAAAGGGAAACATCACAACAGATAAAGAAAAGATTTAGACAATCATACAAAAATACATCAAAAAACTATATTCTACTAAGTTTGAAACCTAAGAGAAATGGATGAATATCTGAAATCCTGGGAACCAACAAAGCTTAACCAAGAAGAGACTGACAATTTAAACAGACCCATAACATCTGCGGAAATTGAATACATAATAAAAAAAGCCGAGGCCCAGATGGTTTCACAGCAGAATTCTATAAAACATTTACAGAGGTCTTATGACCATTACTATTCAAAGTATTCAGAAGGATACAGAGTGTAATCTCCCAAACTCCTTTTATGAAGCCAGCATCACTCTATTATCAAAACCAGGCAAAGACACAACCAAAAAAGAAATTGAAGTCCTATCTCACTAATGAACACAGACGCAAAAATTCTAAACAAAATACTTGCAAATCACATACAGACCCACATCAAAAAGATCATCCATCATAACCAAGTTGGATTCATACCAGAGATGCAGGGATGGTTCAACATATGTAAATCAGTAAATATCATAAAACACATAAATGGACTGAAAGACAAAAACTGCACAATCATCTCAATTGATGCAGAGAAAGCCTTTGACAAAATCCAGCATCCCTTTATGTTTAAAGTTCTAGAGGGAACTGGACTAAAGGGAACATTCCTCAATGTAATCAAGGTCATATACAACAAACCCACAGCCAACATCATCCTAAATGAAGAAAAATTAGAACCATTCCCCTTAAAGAAGGCAGGAACCTGGCAAGGCTGCCCCCTATTGCCACTCTTCTTTAATATAGTGTTTGAAACACTTATGAGGGCAAAAAGGCAAGAAAAGGATAAAGGAGCACTAATTGGAAAAGAGGAAGTCAAACTGTCCCTGTTTGCAGATGATATGATAGTATACCTAAGGAATGCTAAAAACTCCACCAGAAAACTCCTAGAAATGATTAAGAGTTTCAGTAAAGTGGCAGGATACAAAATTAACCTAGAAAAATCAATAGCTTTTCTTTACACCAACAACAAGCAACTGAAGAAGGAATATAAAAAGTCCTTCCCACCCACAATAGACTAAAAATATACCTGGGAATAAACACCAAAAATCTCTACAACAAATTTTTAATCCCTGAAAAAGGAGATTGAAGAAGACATCAAAAGATAAAGAAACTTCCTTTTCTCGTGGATTGGAAAAATTAATAAAGTAAAAATGTCCATTCTACCCAAATTAATATACAGATTCAATGCAATCCCAAATAAAATCCCCATGAGTTTCTTTACAGACTTGGAAAAAAAAATCCTTAAATTCATATGAAAAAACGAAATACCTAAAGCAACCCTGAGTGAAAAATGCAATACACAGGGGATCACCTTACCAGACTTCATGCTATACCACAAGGCTATAGTCATAAAGACAACCTGGTACTGGCGCAAAAACAGACCTGTTGACCAGTGAAACAACATTGAAGATCCAAACTTGAGCTTGTACAAAAATCAACTCCAAATGGATCAAAGACCTCAATGTGAAACCCGAAACTCTGAAGGTGATAGAAGAAAAAGTTGGCAGCAACTTACAAGACATAGGCGTAGGAAAAGATTTTCTAAATCAGACAGCAGCTGCACAGGAAATAAGTCAACAATTGACAAGTGGGACGTCATTAAACTCAAAAGCTCCTGTACAGTGAAAGAAACAATCAAGGAAGTGAAGAGAAAACCCACAGAGTGGGAGGAAACCTTCACCAAGTGATACATCTGACAGAGCTTTAACTTCCAGAGTATACAAACTCCTCAAAAAACAAAGAAGAAAACAAATGACTCACTCAAAAGATGGAGTAAAGAGCTAAACAAAGACTTCACCAGTGAGGAAGTAAAGATGCCTGAAATACATCTCAAAAAGTGTTCAACATTGCTAATAATTAAGGAAATGCAAATTAAAACCACTGTAATATATCATCTCACTTTGATATGACTAAGATCAAGATCACAAAAGATACCAAATGCTGGAGAGGTTGTAGGGAAAGGGGAACACTCATCCACTGCTGGTGGGAATGTAAACTCGCACAACTACTGTGGAAAGCAATGTGGAAATCCCTTAAAAAACTCAAAATGAAGCTGGGTGTGGTGGCGCATGCTTTTAATCCTAGCACTTGGGAGGCAGAGGCAGGCGGATCTTTGTGAGTTCAAGGCCAGCCTGGTCTACAGAGTGAGTTCCAGGACAGCTGGGGCTACAGGGAGACCCTGTCTCGAAAAGACCAAAAAATAAATTCACTAAGCCAGTGACATACTTCCTCCAGCATGGCCACACCTTTCTAAGACCTCCAAGAACAGTGCCACCAACTGGAGACAAAATGTCTGAATACTTAAAGCCTATGGGGGGGTACACTCTCATTCAAACCACCACAGATGCTGATAATCAAACCCAGTTCCTCTGCAAGAGCAGCCAGTGCTCTTAACTGCTGAGCCCCTCTCCAGCCCCTCTCTTGAACCTTGTACATATGCATGACANTTGAAGCCATTATGCTAAATGAAGTAACACAGTCCTAAAGAAACAAATGGGGAATGGTTTCCCTCATTTGTGGATGCTAGCAACAAATCCCCCAACTGAAAGACAAGCTGAGCAATGTTGTTATATCTCTTTCTATCTGAAAGCAAGTGTGATGTTATAAGGTGAATCTCTTAATGAGCCCTAGAGTTAACTTACCACATACTTTCAGACATGGTAATTAATGTATATGGGTGAAAAGTATATATCCATATTTTAGGGTAATATAAAATTAAAGGGAAAATGTGAACTCCTCAACATATATTGAAGTTAACATACAGTTTGTTCCTGGAGGGACACAACTCTGTACATGTATGACATTTATATAGACATATTTTGGAGCAATACAATGGGGAGGGAACTACAACAACATAGGGACTGGGTCAAAGAATGGACTGACAGAGTTAAATTCTGCCCAAAACAATGGACCTTTACAGAGAAAAACTTTAAAAAGACTGAGAGAAAGATGAAAGACATGTATGGCAGAATGAATGATCTGGGGTGGGGTGGGGAGGGGGGGAAAGGGGGAATGTGTCTGAATGGAACTGAGAAAAGATGACTGAAATACACAAAACATCATAAAAGTATTATAAAAAATTCTCAGTAGTTCAGTTTATAAAATACTAAAATCACTAAAATCTAGGGGCTAGAGAGATGGCTCAGAGGTTAAGAGCACTGACTGCTCTTGCAGAGGACCTGAGTTCGATTCCCAGCACTCACATGGTGGCTAAGAATTATCTTTAACTCCAGTTCCAGGGGTATCTGATGCCCTCTTCTGACCTCCAAGGAATTTGCACCAACCTACATGCAGACAGTCCACTCATACACATAAAAAATAATAAATAAAAAATACTAAAATCCTTTCAAAATAGGCTATTGCCTTTGGTAGAATTTCATTAATTTGTGACATTTTCCAGTTAATAATAATAAGATATGTCCATCCATACATCAATGGACACGGAAATATAGACACACTCATGCATACATGTGTTAGAGTTTTCATCATGTGGCAAACACCTGACATAAACATTGTAAGGAAGGCTCCGCTTTGGCTCAAGGTTGAGACATTTCAGTCCATAATTATTGACTTTGTGGATTCTCAGCTTATGTAAAGAAAGAACATTGTCAGGATGGGAGTATATGGCAGAGGCCACTCACATCATGTTAGAGAGGAAAGAGAGAAGAGAAGAGGAGAGAGGAGAGAGGAGAGAGGACAGAGCAGAGAGAAGAGAGAAGGGGAGGAATGGATTGGGGGCCAAGTGTTTAATACATGAGCTTGTAGGGGACATTCCTTATTCAGGATAACACACACACACACACACATACACATACATACACACATACATACACACTGACACTTGTGTTATATAGATTGTATGTATAAAATATATCCAAAGATAAAATAAAAATTATACAAGTCAGAGATGGCAGATGCTATGCAGGCAAAGGACAAATACAAATTAAAAAGAACAAAAACAATAAAAATCATATACCCATTACTTTAGACATGACTGACTATTAACATCCTTAACATATAAATAGTTTCTATTAATAAATAAAAAGACCAAGATGCAAATACAAATACATGAGGGGAGGCAACGAAGTATGTGGGCAGACAACCAATCAAAGGCAAGAAAGATAATATGTACTTCCACTAATAATAAAAGAAATTCACATTTCACTATTTTAGAGTCATTTCTCTAGCACAAATATATAAGTTTTGTCAAAAAGTTAGACAGTCTGGTGCAAATGTGCTACCAACAAAGCTAACAGGCTCCTTCTTCCTACACACCCACAACTCTGTCAGAGTACATATAACAGAAAATGTGAATGACATATCAAGGTTCAAAAATACTGAACGTAAATCTCCCTCCCAGTCACTGCCCTTTCCGCTTCATAACATCTGTGTTTGGCTATCCCAACCTTAAGAAGTTATAGCTATGGTTCCAGCATGGAAATGATTAGTTATAGCATGCAAAGAAAGTATGCTTAATATATTCAGGGAATAAACTGAAGGCAGAGAGAAGGGGAGGGGAGGGGAAGGGAAGGAGGGGAGGAGAAGGAGGGAAGAGGGAGTTTCAATCATGATAGAAACAAAAATTCACTTGTATAAATATTATAACTATAATTGATCAAAAAACAAGATAAAGATTGATCACTGTGATTAGCAGCTGAATTCTTAGGCGAAGATAGATGACAGAGGGAGTGAACAAGAAAAGTGAAAACTCAAAGACCAGGTAATTCTGGTTTTCAGTGATGATTAAAATACAATGACATTTCAAATACAGGAAAACCAGGAGGTTCCTGTGAAGCAAATATATGTGGAAATGATTTATTTTGTTTCAGAAAGTATTTGATATATAAAGAAAACGCTAAACATGAGTAAATACGGTCAGTAATAATCAAAATATAGAGATATAAAAACATTTAATTGTGGCATTAAAATTAAGCAAATGTATAAGACAGTAATTTTACAAAAACCAGGATAGAACTGATTGCCAAGATTTCTAAACACCAGCCGTTGTTCAGACTAAGCCAAGTAGACCACATTTAGTCCTTGTCAAGAATGCACGTTGGGATTTCTATTGTGAAAGGAGAGAGGGGAAAACCAGGAATAAGTTCAATGTGTGCCGCCTGATGGCAGGGGGAAAGGAGACCAAAAAGCCTCAAGCTTTGAAATTGGGGGATCGGGGTTAGGGAGAGACCACAAAGAAAGAGGAAGATGAAATAGAGGAGGAGAAGGGGAGGGAGGGAAAGAGAGAGAAGCAAAGAGGCCTGGAGGTGCATGTGCTCGTAGTTAAAGATATAAGGCAGAGTGAAGCACAGGGCCAGAGTTGTTGCAGATTTGGGGTGTTAGTGTTTGTATATAATGACACATTGTAGGAATGGGACTCAAGTCTAAACTCAAGTTAACTTGTGTTTCAAACACTGATACACAGGCCTTGAAGTTAATTTTATACAATGTATATTTAAAATTTAAAATTTATTTTTATTTTATGTATATGAGCATATTGCCTGCATGTATGTGAATGTACCCATATTGTGCAATGCATGTGGAGGTCAGAAGAGTACACTGGACCCCCTGGAACTGGAGTTACAGATGGTTGTTACTGCCATGTGGGTGCTTGGAACTGAACCCAGGTCCTCTGCAAGAGCAGCCAGTGCTCTTAATCATCAACCTCTATATGACATTTTAAAAATAGTGCTCTTAACGACTGAGCCATCTTTCTAGCTAGTTCCCTTACCTTTTCAAATCTGGGTATGTCCACGTGATCCTTTTTAGGTCTATTCATTCATAGATGGATATTTTTTTTTCTGTCTTTTCTTTTTTTTTTTTTTTGTCTTTTGAGACAGGGTCTCCCTGTAGCCCCAGCTGTCCTGGAACTCGCTCTGTAGACCAGGCTGGCCTTGAACTCACAAAGATCCACCTGCCTCTGCCTCCCAAGTGCTAGGATTAAAGGCATGCACCACCACACCCAACCTAGGATATTTTCTTTTAAAAATATTTTATTATCTTTATTTTATGTGGGTGAGTGTATTTCTTGCATGTATGCAAGTGCACGCATGTCATGTGATACCCACAAAAGGTCAGGAGATGGAGTCGGATCATCTAGGAATAGAGTTAGGACAGTTGTTAGTTGACATATGGGTGCTGGGAGTCAAACTCTGATCCTCTACAAGAGCAGCCAGTGCTCTTAACTGCTGAGTCCTCTCTCCAGCTCCAATAGATGGATATTTTCATAGGAATGATTCCAGATCTTGGCTACTGTGAACATGAATGCATGGATATCTCTGTGACATCCTGCTTCCTTATACCCAGAAATGAGGCAGTTGGATCATCTGATAGTTCTATTTTCAATTTTTTGAGGTATTTCTATACTGGCACTCTGACAACCCTACAAAGTGTGTACAAGGTTTCTAGTTTTCCTTCCTCTTTGCCAATACCTATTACTTTTTTTTGTTTGTTTGTTTGTTTATAGTAGCTATCTCTGTAAGCATGAGGCAATGTGTCATTGGGGTTTCAATCTGCATTTACTTTATGATATCAAATGCCTTTTCATATGCTTGTTGGGCGTATATCATTTTGGGGCAAACATCTATTCAAGTCCTTTATTCATTTTCAAAGTAGATTACTTAATTGTTGTCGATATATAAAAGTTATTTATGTAGTTTGGATATTAATTCCTTATAGAGATATAATTTTCCAGTATTTACTTCCATTGTTTAGATTGCTTTTTGACTCTTTTGACTGTGTTCTTTGATAGTCTAGTCAGAAGTTGTTTAAATTTTTTATTTGTGGTATGAGGACTCATACGCAAAAAGTAATTGCCCAATAGTTTGTTTGGTCTTTCTAAAAAATGAAATGTTGAGGATATAAATAGTTAACATTTAAAAATAAGAAAAAGAAAACTAGTAAAACCACAGAGAGAGAAAATAAGAGAAAGAGTGAGAGAGAGAGAGCAAGCGAGCCAGAGAGAGGATTAAGCAGAAAGCAAAATATAATGGGGACCAATAAGTACAAATTACTCTTTGGAAAGATTAATAAAAAATTCAAGCTTCTAGTAGGATAAAATAGGATGAAAGAGAGGGCTCTCACAACAATGAACAAGAGAGAGCGTGGAAAGAAGTAGAAGGCAGCCAGTGCTGTGCATTACATGGTGTGCATGCGCTATGGCACGTGCTTGCTGCTGCTGCAGCCCGGGCTGCACCTGGTGTGTGCTACTGCAGTGCTTGGTGCTGCTTCTGCTGCACAGTACCTGGGAGCTCTCCTCCTTCACTCTGGCACTGCTGGGCTTTGTTCATTAACATGCCCCGGTAACAAAGTGAAAGGGAGAGAGGATGGGATGAAAATCAAACAGTACTTTGTATCAGTGCATATTAGAGGTTGGAAGAGAAAGAAGTGAAATTGAATACTCATGTAATTTAGAAATATATTTCATCTCATTGAGAAGTGATGGGCTGAAGCCAAATTTATCCAGTAACTAAATATAAGCAGTCTCTCGGCTTAAATAATTCATGTACATCAAACTCCATTTTAAATCTCAAACCAAGTCCATAAATCACACTGATCTCTTTCGGTGTAACCCAACTTAAAATAAATAGCCAGGTTAATAGTGTGTGTCCCCTGCCAAAGAATAAGGTCCTTGAAATATGATTGTTTAGATCAAAATTATATGGCTGTCCCTAGCTTGCAGCATGTCCTACATCTGTCTGTCTGATGTATTTGATCATTGATTAAAATAAATTGCAACCGGGCTGGAGAGATGACTCATTGGTTAAGAGCACTGGCTGTCCTTGCAGAAGAACCAGGTTCGATTCCCAGACCTGAATGGTGGCTAACGACCATCCATAACTCTTACTGCTCTTACAAAGGAACTGGGTTCAGTTCTTAGACTCCACATTAAGCAGCTCACAACCACCTCTAATTCCAGTTCCAGGGCATCCGATGCTTGCCTCTTTAGGGCTCTGTATGCATACAGTGCACATACAGAGAAGTAGGCATACATACATACTCATAAATAAAAAGTAATAAAATTTTAAAAATTATAAAAAAGAATACAATTGAGCTGGATCCTCCTAACCCTGTCTCCAGCACTTCCTAACCCGAGGAATGGCAGTGATCTCTCAAATTAGCATCAGCTTCAGTTGTGCTAGTGTTGTCTTTATATAAGTCTTAATCAGCATAGTGATGAGTCTTTATTCACTTCAACCTCACAGAGAGGAAGAAGAGAGAGCCAAGAAGAGCCAAGACATCTTTGCCCCACCTCTCAGGTCTTCTTGAAGCTTAGACCTTGACTTGGCTCCACTTTACATATGGCTACAACACTTGAGGGGTGGACGTTGGCATTCCCAGCTTTGTGCCTAGAAAGCTGTTGGTGGTGAGGGCAGTGTTCTAACCATGGGAGTCGATTTCCTGCATTGTTAACTGTCTATCTTTGAGACTTACTGCTCACAGAAATGCTTACTCAAACTCTGGCAATCCTAATTTTTTCATGTAATTAACAACTTGGTCACTCCATAGGATTTCATTATATGCAATAGCTCAAAGTGGAGGCATTTTGATACATAATTTATTTATCATAGAAGCTGAAACAATACACGACTTCACATAAACAACACGGTAGCTTCTCCAGACAATTGCTTCAGGTTTCCAGCTATGCTTAAAACAAGTTCTCAGGAACCAATCTTAAATTCAGACAGGTAATTGTCATGTCAAGTGATGATGTGGTAGGTCACAAGAGACTTAATTCCTACTTTATAAAAAAGCCAGATAGGTATAGTACCATAATTATAGGAAACTCATCAGACAGCTGAGAAATCAATGAGTCCTTTGTAGAACAGAAGATGAGAAGAGATGTCTGACTGGTTCTGGGTGTATAGGGAATAAGCATGCCACTGTGAGGAAAAGAGAAACCAGCAATGTGGAGCCTGATATTTTGTTTGGCTGGAGCATTAAGGGAGCTGGCCTTTTGCCCTGACACCTGTCGAGGCTGGGGGTCAAGCTGCCCCTCACTCAGCAATTAATAAAGCCAGCCCTGCAGCTCTGCTTTGAGGACTTGGGCAAAGGCTGTCACATTCCTGTGATATCTAAAGTGTGCATCTTGGTTTTGTGAACCAACTGGAGCCTCTGCCAGCTCAGGCCTTTTGCAGAAAGCACACTGTGGATTTCCTGTGCACCTCCCATTCTCACCCCAGAAGCCCACCAAATGTTGGTATATAAGACCTCAGACTCCTACAAATAAACGAGTTTTGGCTTCTCGCAGCCATCTCCCAGGTCATTTGACCTGCAGGGGTTTACTTTCCTCAGAGTCCTTTCTTTCCTTCCCACTCCCCACCTGTGGCTTGGGGCATGAACTGCAAAATGGCTTTACAGGGGCTGGGAAGCTGGCACCAGCATCCCTTGTGGACACCAGGAACCCCAACCCATGCATGCAGATGCCCGGAAACCCCACTGCCCCACTCAGGGACATTTTATGCACATTTCCATGGTCGATATACATATATTGCTATGCTAGACCAGAATGCAAAAGAGCCACAGTTGCAGTGTGGAGCTGCACCTTCAACCCACTCTTTCCTATAGTACCTTCATACAGTATATTATATGACATAAATATAGATTAAAGCCTTGGGGTAGCATAAGAAGGCTGAGGAAATACCTCCAAGATCATGTGGCCTTTATCAGAAGAGAGCTAGTATTCCAGAAAAGTCTAGAATCATGGAGGCAGAACACAGAGAAATACTCCTAAATACATTCAGCATTTGCTACTTGCTTGCCAAAAAAAAAAAAAAAGACAAATTCCTCTCAGAAATGCATAAGACCTTCATTGCACATATGTTAGGGTTTCTGTAAAGGCAAAGGGAAGGCAGGACTGTAATCTGTCATATCTTGTGGTATAGCAGTTTCTTCCTAATTGAAACATTCAACCCTGGAAGGAAACTCATTAAGGCTCAAGAAGTAAGTTACACAAGTCTCAGGAAGTTCCTGAGATTTAAAAGATTCACAGGCCTCTCTTCTCTAAGTTACAGAAGCTAGAGAGAAGACTCTCCCAGCCTGTAGAACTGCCTGCAAGTCATGCTGGGACCTCTAAGTATGCAGCTCTCATGAATTGTTACCTATGCTTTGGTGGGCTTTTTTTGTGATTCAGCTGCCTTTGAGCTTCTGTAAGTAACCCCTCACCCATATGCCTGTAAGCAACCCTCACTCATACTCCTGTAGGTAACCCAAAGGAATTCACTGGTTCAGTAACATGGTCTTAGGAGCTATCATTTCTTTGATTTGTGGTCAGGGCCCTATCTGGAGTGATGTTGGTTTACACTGCTCGAGGAAGTCACATAGTATACGACCACCAGTGCATGCACAGACCATCATTTCAGTGAGACATGGCAAACTGAAGATATGTGTGAAGATAGTTCCCAAGGTGCAAAAAGTAGGTGCTGGAGAGGAGATGAAAAGAAACTTTACAAGAAATAGCAAAACTAGATCTCCTGAACTACGAAATGGAAAGAGATCTCAGGATGAAAACAGGTGTCCATAAAGACAGGACATCTCAAGGGCCTCTCTGGTACCTAGGGCTCATGACCAGCAGACCTCACCCTCCAAACTAGGAACTCAGAAATAAGGTGCTTGGAACCAACTCCATAGCAAAGCTCAGTCTTACTAAACTAAAGACTGGTGAAGGGAAGCCTGTCCACCACCATGAGGAGAGAGCAAGGCAGTTAGAGTAGTTTTTATAATTGTGAGTGCATTGGCTGCACCCATGTTGTGCAATGCCCACAGAAGTCAGAAGAAGGCATCTGATTCCCTGGAACTGGAGTTACGGGTGGTTGTTAGCTGCCATGTGCATGCTGGGAACTGAACCCAGGTCCTCTGCAAGAGCATCCAGTGCTCTTAACTGTGAGCTATCTCTCTCCAGACCCCATTTTAAGAAAGTTTGTGAAGTACATAAATGCTTTAAAAAAAGACTAGGAGGGGCTGGAGAGATGGCCTAGCGGTTAAGAGCGCCAACCACTCTTACAGAGGACCCGGGTTCGATTCCCAGCACCCACATGGCGGCCGAGAGCCGTCTGAAACTCCAATTCCAGGAGAACTCCAGCTCCAGGGGAATCCGACACCGTCTTCTGACCTCCGCGGCATTGCACGACACGGGTGCACAGACCTGCATGCAGACAGTACATTGATACACATACAGAAATAAATAAAAAAAAAATTAAAAAAAAAAAGACTAGGAAAGAAAAATTAATCCCAAATGCGAATAAGAAAGAAAATATAAATAATGGGAACCAATGAAAACCAATAAAATACAGAACAGAGAAACCATCAAAGCTTAAACTTGCTTTTATAGAAATATTAATACAATCCAAAGTCATATAAAGACTGGTGAAAGGAAGCCAGTCTACCACCATGATTAGAGAGCAAGGATGGGCACTCATCTTAGGAGAAGCACCATCAAAGGCACTGATAAAAATCCAGGACAGTCCGGGCTGGACGGATAGCTGCTTGTTAAAGGCCAAGGCTAACAACCACAATCCATGACAGTCAGCCGGGCAATCTAGATGAGACTAAACGTTTTCTTACAAACCATAATGTAATGGAACATATGTAAACTTCATGTTAAGTTTTGAATTGACCAATTTTTATTTTTTAAAAAAACCTGAATTTACTATAAAATTTTTCCTACAAGAAAACTCTAGCATCAGAAGCTTCAGTGACCAATTCTATTATACTGAAAAATAGATCAATCTTGCACAAACGCTTTCAGAAAGCAAGGAGAAAATGCTTTTTAATTCACTTTATGAGACCAATATACTTACATAAATGAATGACTACTTAAATGCTGTGAGAAAATTATTAGTGAATATGTTTCATAAGCACAGAACCCAAATAAAAAAAATTAAAAAAAAACATTAAAAAATATCACATGGTGATTAGCAGCATGTCTGAGGAATGCCAGCCCAGCTGGTATCGATGTTCAGAAGGGATCACTGTAGTTCAGCGCATTCACAGATTAAAGGAAAAAATATGTGGTCATTGCAACAGATGCCAAAACATTAAAATCTAGCACACATCTGTGACCCATCCATGAAGTAGAAGGCCCCCCTTGCATGGGCAGGGGCAACTGTGGAAACCTACGGATGATGTCATACCCAGAGGACATTCAGGGAACACTGTCAGGAATTCATCTACGGATTCATTGAAATCCCAACAAATTCAGAAGATTTTTTAAAATTTGTTAAAACCTATTCTAAAACTGATATGGAGGTACAAAGGATCAAGGTTAACCAAGGTCATCTTGAAAAAGGAAGCCCTGAAAGCATACACACCATACTCCTTCAAGGCTTAGCAAAAGCCACTTTAACCAAAGCAGTAAATTTAGTATAAGGACAGAAAAATAATTCAGCAGAAGACATAAAGAACCTAGAAGCTTCCATCTGTTCTCTTGTTTATCATCCAAAACACCATATCACAATCCAATCGAAAACCTTTTTTTCACTAAATGATTTCAAAACAATTTGCTGTTCCTATGGGATATGAGGAAGAATATCAATTCCTATCTCACTTCACACTGAAAAAGCTGAGATATCTAATAGACTCACATTTAATACCTCCAACTTCAAAACTTCAGAAAGAAATAAAAGGAACCGGCTTTTTAAAACCTTGGTTTCATAAAATATTTACTAAAGAAGACACATACATACATGCACAGAAAGAAAAACAGGAACTGTATAATAACATTGATTTTCATCATCACGTCTTCATGGATAAGAAGGGAATTTTCAAGCCACAGACCTACAGAAGATATCTGTCAAAACATTTAGGTAACAAAGGATTTTACATAAAATGCACAAGGAGCCAGGCATGGTGGCACATGCCTTTAATCCCAGCACTGGGGAGGCAGAGGAAGGTGGATCTCTGTGAGTTCAAGTTTAGCCTGGCCTACATAGAGAGCTCCAGGCCAGCGGGGACTAAAAGGAGACCCTGTCTCAAAAAAATACAAATAAATAAATAAATAAATAAATAAATAAATAAATAAATAAATTGCAAAAGGAACTCTGACAAGTCAGTGATAAAATGTAAAACACTCCACTTAGAAAGTCATGAGAGGCCAGCGAGATGGTTAAGCAGGTAAAGCCACTTGCTGCCAAGCCTGATGACCTGGGTTCAATCCCCAGAACCCATACAGTGGAAGGAGAAAACCAACTGCTACAACTTGTCTTATGACTTCCACATACTCTCCTGTCCCCTCCCCACTCACCAGTCATGCACAATCAAATTAATAAAAGTTATACAAACTTTTTAATTAAAGATAAACCTTAAAAAGAAAGGAAAAGACTGGCTAATAAGGGCATTAACAGGTGCCTAATATTACTAGCATTAGGAAAATAAAACTTAAATCTCAATGTAAAATGTTGCATCTATTACAACTGCTAAAATCAAACACTAGTGTTGCTGGTGGGATCCTTCAGTATTCTTATGGTGAGCCTTAGGATCCCAGTGTGATAGCATTTGGAAGTGAGTGTTTTGAGAGGTAATCAGAGTTTGACCAGGTCATAAGTTGGCCATGGTGGGATTAGTGTCCCTATAAAGAAAGGAAGAAAACAGCCATTAACCAGCTGGGAAGAGAGCCCCCGCCCAATTCTCTACCATGTGGGAGCCCTGATCTTGGGCTTTCCAGGCTCCAGAAATATGTACCACTCTGTCACTGCATGTTATAATAGAGTGGATAACCATGCTTGTACTGGTGGGAATCCAGAGCATCTGAATACCCAGGGATTTTTGGCAGGCTGCACAATGGTGCAACCACTTTGAAGGTCTGTCTAACACCTTCTCACAAAGTTTAATACTATCCTGACCTAAATATTCCATGTTGATGTGTTTACCTAGTCAATCAACAGTGGGCAACAGTAATTACATTTACAGCTAAAAGTGTTCAAGTTCTAAATTCAAGGTTGTGTGTCTTATTGTATATTATGTGCTTAAATAATAAATAAGTGAACATATAATTGAAACTTGACATTATCAACTCATTGAAACATGTTCGCCTCTAGGGCACAATTTCTAAATGGTACTCCTCCCAATGAATAATACAGAACGGGGGCACAGAAATAATTCAAGAGCTGTGCTAAACATTAGATTATAGTCCCTTATTCACTTGTCACAGTAAACTGCATTCATACTAAAAGTGTACAACTATATTCACAGACATGTACAGGTACAGTTTGGCATATTCATTTGAACAATGTCAGTATTTAATGACCACATTGTAATGTAAGTTGTTAGACTTAATTTATATTGTTAGCAATTATATTTTAATTATTGGAATGTGAGAAAAGCAGCCTTGTTTTTGTTTATTCACTAAACCTACTATATACTATCAGTTTGTGAACGAAATTTATCAACATCCTATATCAGGCACAAAGAAAGGAGAAATATAGAAAGAGAGAATATACTGAATAAGCTGGCCATATTCTTGCATGATTTTTCTAACTTAGTTTTCACTTTAATATCAGATAGTTCTTGAAAGCTGAAAAAGAAAACAGCAGTCTCTATTCTGCCCTCACTCTCCATAAGGGTTATAGTCTCTATTATTTAGCTGAGTTTTCACAAGAACCAACAATTACATTCACTATGTTATGCTAAACTGGAAGTCATGGTATATTTTCCAAGGTAAATAAGTGGTTGTATTTGTGTACAGTAACATAGAAATGTATATATTATTAAGATTAATAAGGATTATGAGATATAGATGAGGAGGATAAACATAAATTTGTATAAATTAACAATAGAACAGTTTCTTCTCTTTGTATGTCTAATAGCTTTAAACTATTTCTGTGTTTCTGCTACATTAGTTTTCCTCCATTATGTTTGCCTCTTGCTGTGAGAATAGAGCTGTCTAGACCCTAACATTTTACTGGAAAGAGTATTTTCTATGTTGAAATTGGAACAGCATGCTGATGTTAAGTATCTGATTAGAATCAGCCTGGCACTCAGCCTATCAGGGAACTTAGGAACAGTACATCAACTCTGTGACATAAACAATCTCTTGGAGTGCGCAGTGGTTAGATCATGGACTTTCCAGGACCACCTGAAGCACAGGTAGGAGCAGAGCCAGGTAGATCTTAGGATAGATCTACTCCTGGGTTGCTGGATAATTTGATTCGGTGGTTTGTTGGATAGCTAAATCTTTGTCTTGCAAGGCTGGCAGGATGGAGTCACCCTGCTAGCTGGGATTAAAGGTGGCCTATTAAATCCTTGTCTGGTGTGTCTGTTGGGGCAGAGTCGCCCTTGTAGCTTGTGTTAAAAGTGGGCCTGTTGCCACTGTGAGACTTGAGCATGCAGTGGTTATATCAGGGACTTGCTAGGACCATCTGAATCACAAAGTATCTGGGTGGGCTAAGTCAGGCATATCCCCCCACCCCACCCCCACCTCGCCAAATGGAATTGCTAAGAGGGTGTCCAAGTGGTTTTTTTGGAGAACCTTCAGAACAGAAAGGGAAGAGTGAATTAGACTTCCAATATATAAACAAAATTGAAGCCCTGAAACCTAGACAAGTTAATACTCCATAAACAAGGAAAAAAAAAGGCATTTGAAGGAGGCAAGCAAAGCAAGCCTTCAATACAGTGAAAAGGCATTTGTGATTCACATCAGAATACAGGCAAAAAAAAGGGAAACCCACATCTCAGGACATGATGAAGGGACAACATGGAAAAGGTGCAGGACAATTCCACACCAAGCTCTACCCAGCAAAAATGTCAATTGTACTTGAAAGAGAGAGAAAAATCTTCCATGACATAAACAAAATGATAGAATATATGTCCAGAAAACCAACCCTTCAGAAAATACTTGAAGCAATTCAAAGGACAGAAGAGAGGAGCAACCATCCCCAAGCACCTAGAAAGAGAAACTAATAAAAACATAACTGCAGAAGTAGAAACTGAGACTAAAAATGCAAATGGATAATAAGGTGAAAGGAAGCAACATGCATCTTTCAATTATAACCTTAAATATTAATGGACTAAACTCCCCA